>VYZU01042708.1:0-15956 GCA_013401355.1 Ceyx cyanopectus
TTGGAGCTGTTGGCACTTTGGAAATACAGGGAAATGGTATTATTTTCTTAAGACTCAGTTCAGCCACAGAAAATGGTTCAGACATGTTTAGATGTATGAAAGTAAGAAAATCTTTATTTCTAGGCTTAATATAATATATGTGCTTCAAGGAATGTTTCAGTTTCAAGTTGGGAACAATTCTATGCACGACAGAGGACGTTTTCACTTCTCTAAGAAAAGATGGAAAAGGTTACCTGATAAAAAACTGAAGTTCCAGGATTTTAAGAAGTCAGAATTGTTTCCAATAAACAGGTTTAGGATGCCAAATTTGGTGAAGGACAGTTTTTTCCCACCAGGATGGTTTCTCAACACAGCCAAATTCTAATGTAGGGAGTAGCAGTTTTCCCTGAAGTCTCACCAAGATGAGCAGTGAGACACCAGGCTCATTTAATTCAATTTTGGTGGATATCCATGAAAGAACTTAATAGTTTTTTCCAGCACAGAATGGGAAATACCACCAGCACGTTGCAACGAGCCAGAGGCTATGTGGCTTTTGGAGTAGCAGGGAGAAGTTGAATAGATTGGGAGCTGGCTGCAGAAAGAGGGCTCAGTGGCTTGGATATTGGGATGAAAGGCTTAGAGCTGGCACAAGAAACAACATGTTTCTGGCACAGGGGGCTATAATAGCCACGAAAGAGCCTTGTGGGTGGCCTATTAAAGATGGGGGTTACAGCTGTGTCTGAGGGAGGCTGGCAGAACAGGGTTCCTGTCTGTTGAATTTGCCAGCCTGAGTTTGCTTGCAGCAAGGCAATGACCTACAGAGAGTTGGCTGGACAAATTCCATCTCTGCACCCAGCAGGCACTAGGTTGTCTTCAGGGCTGAGAGAATTATGGTCATTTTACATTTGTTGGTTACCATTTGTATACACAGAACAAGAAAAGGATATTCCTCAGGAGAAAGGTTGAGGAAGGGTTTGGGATCAGGTGAACATGAAGCATTCCTGAGAAAAGCTTATTTAAACACATCTCTAATCCTCTCAGTACTAAGACTGCACAACCTCCTTAGACTATCTTTTCTAATCCTTTACTCACCTTAACATTATAATGTATTTCCAAATTAAATAAAAAACAAAAACGAAAACCAACTCAGCAATTAAGATACTTAATTGTTGCCATATCCTATGTGGACTTGGAGTACAAAAGAGGACTGGAAGGCTTTCCATGTCTTTCTTCCTTTGTTTAGTTTGTTTAGATGCATGCTAAATACAACCATATATTTCCAAACTATTTAATGGGTCCTGTTTTCCAAAACAGTTTTTGGTTNTATTTGAATTGACTTCTTCTCTTGTACACACAAAATAACACAAATATTTTGGTAAGCTCAGCAGATGCTGGCTTGTAAATTCTTGTTCTCTAATTATTTGCTCTGCCCTGCCTGTATAACCTGCAACATATGTAAATGCTCTGACATACTAGCCTTACCTGCCAACAGAGCTGAATCAGCTTCATGACAGTGATTTTGGTAGATTCATCCTTGTTTCAGGACAGTTATCAATATAACCTTTGTATACAGAATATTGAACAAAAATGCATAATTGAGAAAAGATGTACTAACAACTGATTGCTTTCTAGCACATTTGCCTTCCCACTGATCTCAGGCACAGCAAAGACGATGAATGTCTTGTTCAGTTATAATTGCTACAGGGTTGAAAAGCTCTGGGGTTGGTTGAGGTGGAGCTCTGATATAAGACTTGGCCTAGCTATCTCCTCCTGTAAACCTGAGTCAGAGTCCTCAGACACAGAGTCACTGCTTTTCACTTCTGTTCACTGACCTCTTACAGGAGCTGCATGGAACTTCAAGTCATGAAACACAAATGTTTGCAAAGTGCTTTGGAAAATTTTAGTCCCTTCAATTAAATTTTATGTGTTTGCAGCATCTGAATGGATTTCTGAATATGGACATCTAATGACTTTCTAAATATCTTTTTCCAAAGAACATGGGGTTTGTACCAGTAACTTAAAAAATCTAATTTTAACACTGAAGCAATCGTGTTTTCACATTGTAGCTTAATGAAAGTCTGGCTTCCATGAGAATTCACATTCTTCATATGGTTTCCTTAACTTTCCTTGTTGCACTGAAAAAGCGCAAGAAATTCTGTGAGTTTGCCAAATGATGTTGGAGCTGTTGGCACTTTGGAAATACAGGGAAATGGTATTATTTTCTTAAGACTCAGTTCAGCCACAGAAAATGGTTCAGACATGTTTAGATGTATGAAAGTAAGAAAATCTTTATTTCTAGGCTTAATATAATATATGTGCTTCAAGGAATGTTTCAGTTTCAAGTTGGGAACAATTCTATGCACGACAGAGGACGTTTTCACTTCTCTAAGAAAAGATGGAAAAGGTTACCTGATAAAAAACTGAAGTTCCAGGATTTTAAGAAGTCAGAATTGTTTCCAATAAACAGGTTTAGGATGCCAAATTTGGTGAAGGACAGTTTTTTCCCACCAGGATGGTTTCTCAACACAGCCAAATTCTAATGTAGGGAGTAGCAGTTTTCCCTGAAGTCTCACCAAGATGAGCAGTGAGACACCAGGCTCATTTAATTCAATTTTGGTGGATATCCATGAAAGAACTTAATAGTTTTTTCCAGCACAGAATGGGAAATACCACCAGCACGTTGCAACGAGCCAGAGGCTATGTGGCTTTTGGAGTAGCAGGGAGAAGTTGAATAGATTGGGAGCTGGCTGCAGAAAGAGGGCTCAGTGGCTTGGATATTGGGATGAAAGGCTTAGAGCTGGCACAAGAAACAACATGTTTCTGGCACAGGGGGCTATAATAGCCACGAAAGAGCCTTGTGGGTGGCCTATTAAAGATGGGGGTTACAGCTGTGTCTGAGGGAGGCTGGCAGAACAGGGTTCCTGTCTGTTGAATTTGCCAGCCTGAGTTTGCTTGCAGCAAGGCAATGACCTACAGAGAGTTGGCTGGACAAATTCCATCTCTGCACCCAGCAGGCACTAGGTTGTCTTCAGGGCTGAGAGAATTATGGTCATTTTACATTTGTTGGTTACCATTTGTATACACAGAACAAGAAAAGGATATTCCTCAGNGTCATGGGAAGGGTGTTGAACTAGTTGATCCTTAAAGATCTATTCAAACTCAAACCATACTATGATTTTCTGACTCTCCCCTGCATTTGGGCACTGACCATCATCACCTTTTCTCAAAGCACATTCGCTTTTGGAATGAGTAACATGAAACATCCTTGTTGGCAGGGGAAGATAAGTACAACAGCAGTGCATTCACCCTCAGCTGTAGTAAAGAGAGAAAGCAAAGCTGGCTTCGTCACAAATGTGATTTGGTGGATTTATTTTTCCCTTTTACCATTTTGTCATGAATAAGAGTAAAGATTTAAACAATATAAAGCATGTATGTTACAGAAAGTAGATTAGAGCAATTCTGTGATTATAGAAGTTCGCCCATCTTTTTTCCCCTATTAATTTTAAAAGCTTTTCAACAACCACTGCTGGCTTGTAAATTCTTGTTCTCTAATTATTTGCTGTTAGCAGTTCATCCAGCACCCTATCAAACCTTGCAGAGCTCTGTGCAAACTGGAAATCTCTTTGGCATCATCCTTAACATAAATGGAGGACTCTGTTGGAACTGAAATGTGAACGTGGCTTCTAGGGTAAAAACAACAAAAACAAACCCCACCCACAAAAACAAAACCTCTCTAGAGTGAAAGCACCACACTGACTAAAAACAATCCAGCTGCAACATTATCTTAAATGCTTTTTGGTACCCAAGGTAGGCATAAAATGAAACTGAGCCTGACCATAATGTTTAAAGGGAAAAGAGAAGTATGTTCCAGGATCTTTAAAGCACCCCTTGAATAAACCACCAGATGCTCTGAGCCATGCCCAGCCCTCAGTGGTGCTGCAGATTGCTGCCCAAGCCACCAGCAGCAACTGTTTCTCAGAAGGCAGAGGCTGGCAGCACTCTGGATGCTGTATTGCTCTTGAAACCATTTCTTTCCCACTTGCAGCAAGAGGCAGAGCACTGTGACCAAGCTTTTACATCTGCAACAACACAGCCACAGTCAACAGAGGATGGAAAAGCAGCACCCACAGTAGCCACGGGGAGAGCAACATAAGCCCCTCAGAACACAGCAGGGAGCTGCTGCTTCTCCAGATGGCTTTGAAGAAAGGGATCTATGGGAGAGGACTCTCAGCAACCTCCCAGTGATAGAAGAGCATTTCTCACATCTCTTACCTGAGCTCCATCCTTCAGCTTCAAGATGCATTCCATGGTGTTGATGGTGAGAACAACTGGTTCCGAGCCCAACTTTGTCCATGGCACGTGAATGCGAAGCTCGTGGATGTGCCCACTCAGGAAAGTGAAGGGCAGCTTCAGCTCCTGGCAACAACCAACTCAGTTAGTCAGCTACTCAACCCATCAATAGCTAAAACATTCAGCACTCCAGAGTACAGTTCCAGCACAAACATCAGCCAAAATGTCTTCTCCCTGCCCACACCAGCAGCATGCCAGTGTCAACTGCTTCGCCTTGCCTTGCACACTCACAACCAGTCTGTTCAAAGATGGTTTTATTCAATCTTGCAACCAGGAACAGACCTGGTGGTGCAAGGGCAGAGGTCTCACCAGCAGAGGTGGACAAGCAGCATTCCCACTTCCCTTCAGCAGCCAGTGCTGGAAGACTCTCCTAAAACAGCCTTAGGCTTCCCATCACCATCAATACAACTGAAATCCAAGCAGTCTTGTCAAGCCCACACAAACCAAGGGCAGATCAGCTACAAAAATACACCTCGTGTGCCCCAGCTCTGGGGGGGAGAAGGGTCTGTGCATAAATCAATGATCCCAAAAATGCCACCTCAAAATCATCACAACTCAAAAGGCTTTTATGAGGCAAGACAGCAAACTATCAACGTTAACAGCAAGAAGTTCCCTTTTCAGACTCAGAAATGTCATTTTTGTGCCACTCATCAATACCACAATGTCTGCTTAGCTCCTGACCTGTGTTCCCTAGTGTGGGTTAGGAATTCACATCCAAAGGCATTTCACACTGGCCCTTTCTCCACTCTTTGCTGGATCCATTTCCCACATTCTCATTTTCCCTGCTCAACTGTGTGAGTCAGAGACAGACTTGGGAATGCTTTCAAACTGAGGTGACATTNTCTTGCTATCTTTTCTCATCTCTCCTTTGCACGTTTTCTCATCTTGAAGAGGTGAGACATAACCACATTACCAGAATCAGAAACTATTACCAAGTTAAATAAGGAAAAAAGGTATTTTCTCTGTGTCAGTGCATGTGCAGAGAAAAGCAAGAAGAGGTAATATGTTTGAGGCTGTTACGTTTGGAAAGTGCTTTTTTACCTTTCAAGTAGGTTACACCTCATGTGATTTGGTGGATTTATTTTTCCCTTTTACCATTTTGTCATGAATAAGAGTAAAGATTTAAACAATATAAAGCATGTATGTTACAGAAAGTAGATTAGAGCAATTCTGTGATTATAGAAGTTCGCCCATCTTTTTTCCCCTATTAATTTTAAAAGCTTTTCAACAACCACTGCTGGCTTGTAAATTCTTGTTCTCTAATTATTTGCTCTGCCCTGCCTGTATAACCTGCAACATATGTAAATGCTCTGACATACTAGCCTTACCTGCCAACAGAGCTGAATCAGCTTCATGACAGTGATTTTGGTAGATTCATCCTTGTTTCAGGACAGTTATCAATATAACCTTTGTATACAGAATATTGAACAAAAATGCATAATTGAGAAAAGATGTACTAACAACTGATTGCTTTCTAGCACATTTGCCTTCCCACTGATCTCAGGCACAGCAAAGACGATGAATGTCTTGTTCAGTTATAATTGCTACAGGGTTGAAAAGCTCTGGGGTTGGTTGAGGTGGAGCTCTGATATAAGACTTGGCCTAGCTATCTCCTCCTGTAAACCTGAGTCAGAGTCCTCAGACACAGAGTCACTGCTTTTCACTTCTGTTCACTGACCTCTTACAGGAGCTGCATGGAACTTCAAGTCATGAAACACAAATGTTTGCAAAGTGCTTTGGAAAATTTTAGTCCCTTCAATTAAATTTTATGTGTTTGCAGCATCTGAATGGATTTCTGAATATGGACATCTAATGACTTTCTAAATATCTTTTTCCAAAGAACATGGGGTTTGTACCAGTAACTTAAAAAATCTAATTTTAACACTGAAGCAATCGTGTTTTCACATTGTAGCTTAATGAAAGTCTGGCTTCCATGAGAATTCACATTCTTCATATGGTTTCCTTAACTTTCCTTGTTGCACTGAAAAAGCGCAAGAAATTCTGTGAGTTTGCCAAATGATGTTGGAGCTGTTGGCACTTTGGAAATACAGGGAAATGGTATTATTTTCTTAAGACTCAGTTCAGCCACAGAAAATGGTTCAGACATGTTTAGATGTATGAAAGTAAGAAAATCTTTATTTCTAGGCTTAATATAATATATGTGCTTCAAGGAATGTTTCAGTTTCAAGTTGGGAACAATTCTATGCACGACAGAGGACGTTTTCACTTCTCTAAGAAAAGATGGAAAAGGTTACCTGATAAAAAACTGAAGTTCCAGGATTTTAAGAAGTCAGAATTGTTTCCAATAAACAGGTTTAGGATGCCAAATTTGGTGAAGGACAGTTTTTTCCCACCAGGATGGTTTCTCAACACAGCCAAATTCTAATGTAGGGAGTAGCAGTTTTCCCTGAAGTCTCACCAAGATGAGCAGTGAGACACCAGGCTCATTTAATTCAATTTTGGTGGATATCCATGAAAGAACTTAATAGTTTTTTCCAGCACAGAATGGGAAATACCACCAGCACGTTGCAACGAGCCAGAGGCTATGTGGCTTTTGGAGTAGCAGGGAGAAGTTGAATAGATTGGGAGCTGGCTGCAGAAAGAGGGCTCAGTGGCTTGGATATTGGGATGAAAGGCTTAGAGCTGGCACAAGAAACAACATGTTTCTGGCACAGGGGGCTATAATAGCCACGAAAGAGCCTTGTGGGTGGCCTATTAAAGATGGGGGTTACAGCTGTGTCTGAGGGAGGCTGGCAGAACAGGGTTCCTGTCTGTTGAATTTGCCAGCCTGAGTTTGCTTGCAGCAAGGCAATGACCTACAGAGAGTTGGCTGGACAAATTCCATCTCTGCACCCAGCAGGCACTAGGTTGTCTTCAGGGCTGAGAGAATTATGGTCATTTTACATTTGTTGGTTACCATTTGTATACACAGAACAAGAAAAGGATATTCCTCAGGAGAAAGGTTGAGGAAGGGTTTGGGATCAGGTNTGGACCTTTTTCTCTGTCCTTTTTATTGTCATTGTTGGTTTTTTGTTTGTTTGTTTTTTAGATATCTTGTAAGGAGGAGCAGAGGAATAGAAATTGTTGTGAACTTCCTGAGCCTGCCACAGCCAGTCCTGCAGTACACATATGTGACATGCAAGAACAAGCAGACTGAAGGCATGTCTGTGAGTATAGCTGTGCATGCTTGCTTTTGGTTTTAATGGACAAGAACAGAGTTGCTGCATTGCCACAGAGAAAACATTCAGCTGACAATTGCAGTGGTCCTCCTGTTTTTTCAGGAGTCGATCTGGAATGGTTTGCACAGCCTCTCATAAAATCTATTCTCACAAATCCACACAATTATCACTGCACTTAGTTCTTGCTATCTTTTCTCATCTCTCCTTTGCACGTTTTCTCATCTTGAAGAGGTGAGACATAACCACATTACCAGAATCAGAAACTATTACCAAGTTAAATAAGGAAAAAAGGTATTTTCTCTGTGTCAGTGCATGTGCAGAGAAAAGCAAGAAGAGGTAATATGTTTGAGGCTGTTACGTTTGGAAAGTGCTTTTTTACCTTTCAAGTAGGTTACACCTCATGTGATTTGGTGGATTTATTTTTCCCTTTTACCATTTTGTCATGAATAAGAGTAAAGATTTAAACAATATAAAGCATGTATGTTACAGAAAGTAGATTAGAGCAATTCTGTGATTATAGAAGTTCGCCCATCTTTTTTCCCCTATTAATTTTAAAAGCTTTTCAACAACCACTGCTGGCTTGTAAATTCTTGTTCTCTAATTATTTGCTCTGCCCTGCCTGTATAACCTGCAACATATGTAAATGCTCTGACATACTAGCCTTACCTGCCAACAGAGCTGAATCAGCTTCATGACAGTGATTTTGGTAGATTCATCCTTGTTTCAGGACAGTTATCAATATAACCTTTGTATACAGAATATTGAACAAAAATGCATAATTGAGAAAAGATGTACTAACAACTGATTGCTTTCTAGCACATTTGCCTTCCCACTGATCTCAGGCACAGCAAAGACGATGAATGTCTTGTTCAGTTATAATTGCTACAGGGTTGAAAAGCTCTGGGGTTGGTTGAGGTGGAGCTCTGATATAAGACTTGGCCTAGCTATCTCCTCCTGTAAACCTGAGTCAGAGTCCTCAGACACAGAGTCACTGCTTTTCACTTCTGTTCACTGACCTCTTACAGGAGCTGCATGGAACTTCAAGTCATGAAACACAAATGTTTGCAAAGTGCTTTGGAAAATTTTAGTCCCTTCAATTAAATTTTATGTGTTTGCAGCATCTGAATGGATTTCTGAATATGGACATCTAATGACTTTCTAAATATCTTTTTCCAAAGAACATGGGGTTTGTACCAGTAACTTAAAAAATCTAATTTTAACACTGAAGCAATCGTGTTTTCACATTGTAGCTTAATGAAAGTCTGGCTTCCATGAGAATTCACATTCTTCATATGGTTTCCTTAACTTTCCTTGTTGCACTGAAAAAGCGCAAGAAATTCTGTGAGTTTGCCAAATGATGTTGGAGCTGTTGGCACTTTGGAAATACAGGGAAATGGTATTATTTTCTTAAGACTCAGTTCAGCCACAGAAAATGGTTCAGACATGTTTAGATGTATGAAAGTAAGAAAATCTTTATTTCTAGGCTTAATATAATATATGTGCTTCAAGGAATGTTTCAGTTTCAAGTTGGGAACAATTCTATGCACGACAGAGGACGTTTTCACTTCTCTAAGAAAAGATGGAAAAGGTTACCTGATAAAAAACTGAAGTTCCAGGATTTTAAGAAGTCAGAATTGTTTCCAATAAACAGGTTTAGGATGCCAAATTTGGTGAAGGACAGTTTTTTCCCACCAGGATGGTTTCTCAACACAGCCAAATTCTAATGTAGGGAGTAGCAGTTTTCCCTGAAGTCTCACCAAGATGAGCAGTGAGACACCAGGCTCATTTAATTCAATTTTGGTGGATATCCATGAAAGAACTTAATAGTTTTTTCCAGCACAGAATGGGAAATACCACCAGCACGTTGCAACGAGCCAGAGGCTATGTGGCTTTTGGAGTAGCAGGGAGAAGTTGAATAGATTGGGAGCTGGCTGCAGAAAGAGGGCTCAGTGGCTTGGATATTGGGATGAAAGGCTTAGAGCTGGCACAAGAAACAACATGTTTCTGGCACAGGGGGCTATAATAGCCACGAAAGAGCCTTGTGGGTGGCCTATTAAAGATGGGGGTTACAGCTGTGTCTGAGGGAGGCTGGCAGAACAGGGTTCCTGTCTGTTGAATTTGCCAGCCTGAGTTTGCTTGCAGCAAGGCAATGACCTACAGAGAGTTGGCTGGACAAATTCCATCTCTGCACCCAGCAGGCACTAGGTTGTCTTCAGGGCTGAGAGAATTATGGTCATTTTACATTTGTTGGTTACCATTTGTATACACAGAACAAGAAAAGGATATTCCTCAGGAGAAAGGTTGAGGAAGGGTTTGGGATCAGGTGAACATGAAGCATTCCTGAGAAAAGCTTATTTAAACACATCTCTAATCCTCTCAGTACTAAGACTGCACAACCTCCTTAGACTATCTTTTCTAATCCTTTACTCACCTTAACATTATAATGTATTTCCAAATTAAATAAAAAACAAAAACGAAAACCAACTCAGCAATTAAGATACTTAATTGTTGCCATATCCTATGTGGACTTGGAGTACAAAAGAGGACTGGAAGGCTTTCCATGTCTTTCTTCCTTTGTTTAGTTTGTTTAGATGCATGCTAAATACAACCATATATTTCCAAACTATTTAATGGGTCCTGTTTTCCAAAACAGTTTTTGGTTTTATTTCTCTAGATTTTATTTAATTACATCTTTCTGAAAATATGATGGCCTAGCTAATTATAGTCCTCATCTAACTAAACTAAGTCCTCATCAGTGCCAGGTAGAGCAGAACAGCAACCTTCCAGACAACACAAAATGACACCCCTTTTTACAATAGCAAGACAGAGGTAGTTTGTGAAGCTTTCTAACTTCTAGGTGCTTTCTGTGTCATTGCTGCCAATCACTTAATGATCTATTCTGTATCAAATCCCCACATGCAGTGCATTGAATTTCATCTTTAGTGAAATTAATCTTTTTTATATCAAATGATTCTTCAGACTTCAGATCTTCAGTGACCCTTACCTGCCATTTTCACTCATTCAGTTTTTAAATACAATTTTTTCATCCAAATTATTAAAAAATATTAAAGTGCTTGGCACAGGACAAAGGCCTAGAGAACCTGACATAACAAATGGTTGATAAGTACCTCTGCAACAGACATGAGCTTTTAGCTGTGAACCTTCCAAAAGCATCATCTACACAAGCCTTCATTGAGAGAGTGCCACATGGAAAGATCTCCAAGGACAAAAGTCAAGATATGTCCTCCTGCTGCCAATTTCTCCATACATAACATGATTTTATCTGGAGAAGAAAGGAATTTCAGGGCATGAATATGTTTAATTCTTGACAAAGCAGTTGTCGTTTTTCTTAGTACATAATTGTCCTTTAGATGCTTACAAACTGTATTAATAATTTGCTTTTGATTTTTCCTGGATATCAAAATAGCATATTTTTGTAATTACATTCTTCCCTTTTCAAAACTGGAAATCTATTTGCTATCAGGATCTCTTGGCTTCCATGATTTCCTGAAGAACATTCCTGCAGTGTTGGGAGTTGATATAATACACTCCACCAGGACCTCCCAACTTTAAGAATATTTAAAATATTCAAAGGTTTTTAAGCCTGGGTTCTTCATTTTTTTTTCTTCTTATGATTTTAACCATATGGAAGAACTAATTTTTCATTTTACTTGAAATAAAATAAATACAAATTTCATTTCTCATCCTTTTTCACCCATTACNATTACTTTCTCCCCTTTCCTGATAACTATGGAGTTCCTTATTGGTTTTTTCCTTTCATTGACTTCTATCACACAGAAGTTTTTCCTCTTGTCTATTTTCTCTTGTTAGTCACCTTAACTGAAACATTCCATTGTATTCTCTCAATCAGTTGATATTTTAATAATAATTTTAACAGTAATATGTCTCAACTAGCTCAGCCTCCTGGCTTAGTTGCATCATTATGTCTTGTTTATTTTAACCTTCCCTTGAGTCTTTCAATAGATAGAGCTCTGGTTTCTTGGAAGCCATCACATCACATTAAGATTATTCTTTTTTTATATATTACAATGTTACACACATTGTGTTTTCATCCTTTACTATTTAATCAGATACTGCAGGAAGTGTAAGGACAGAAGATTCTTGTGTCATAAGAAGGTGGTCTCATAGATTATAGTGATTAATCATCAGAAAATCATAAACATAGTAAAAATATAAACAGAAAAAAGTGTAATGCTTTGCAATTGACTTCTTAAGTGAAAAGAGAGCCCCAGTTATGTTGAATGTCTCTCAGCACACACTGGAGAATTACTTCTACTGTAAGTTAAAGTAACTCCTTGCACAGTGAATGAGTCCTCTTTCTCTTCTGTTGAGATTCCCATTCCCATGAGGAAAGAGAGCTGAGTGTCTTTTATATTTCCCTATGTCCTGTGCTGAACAGAAAGCCTAAGGTCTTGCCTGGCATAAAGGAACTGAACTAAATAGGCAGTGTATGCAACGGTGGCTTCTGGGAATGGTTTCAGGACTTTGTATTTCCTAGTTATTTTGTGCTTTTTTGTTAAGGGTAAACATTTCAAGCTAAATTATTCAGAAGGGATTTAGGAGGTGTTTTCTTTAAGTTCTATTGAATACAAATGTGTGGAGAGAAAGAAAAATCGAGCATTCGGCTTTGGTTTTCTGTTTTTGTTCACTGGTTACATTGAGATCTTTGAGGAGAAGGATTGTATAGATGTGTGGGGTAATACAGTTAACTCTCTTCCTGAGTAGGGTTTTCTGTTATGTTCCTGAGTGGGAAGGCACTCCAAAGTGCTACTTGAAGAAGTCTATCTCAAGACTACTAAAAGAGAGGAAAAAAACCCAGTTCCTGGGAAACTAAGATCTATGTTAAAATCTGAAGTGATTTTGCTACCAAGACCAGTACGGTAGTGACAATTCTTCAGTGATTTTACTTTTCAGCTCAGTTCTTCAAACTGCACTGTCTGAAGTTAGCAGCGTGTTTTCCCAGGCAGTGTCTGCTTCCAGCAGTGATAACACCCCATGTTCAGAGTTACTGCCAAGGGTAGGTGTGCAGACCAAGGCCACTGCTGGATCTTGTGTGCCACATGGGGGCTGCAGAAAGTGAAAGGCCTCACCTGCAGGGAGGAGTGGACAGGACAGGTGACCCCAAACTGACCAGTGAGGGATTCCATCCCATATACATCATATTGGATATAAAGCTGAGGGTTCACATGGGTCAATCTCTTCTTTATTGTCTGGCTATCTAGGAAAAGAATAATTTTAAATCTATGTGTTTTGAAATACTTATGAGGCTGCTTATATAGGAGGTAAGAAGGGAGCAAAAGTAGTTTCTTGATATCTCAGAAAGGATACTAAATGGCAAAGACTTAAGGCTTGGTTATACTGAGCAACCTGCTGAGCCTATGCGTCTTGGTTGCATTGAATAACACCAAATGCTCTTAGGAGGGTCACCATCTTCCTTCAGTGTGCTCACAGTGTCATTTGGGTAGTAGAGGAACTGGTAACCCACAGAAAGCTATGCTCCCGTGGCACACTGTCCCCAGGAGAAGAGTGGGCTGCCTCCATTAGCAATTCAGCCTTTTGGTACTGTGGCATTCATCCATGCTGAGCATTATTCCTCTCATCTGTTATTACAGGTTTGGCCTAACTCCATGTGATACTGAAGCATGTGTTTACTTTTAAACATGTGTACTGTTATGATGACAGTGCTACAGTTATTCTCTAGCAACAGATGCCAGGACAACAATGCTGTTCCAAAGAAACATATTGTTCCAGATATTTTTATGATACTCTTTCATAGTGCACAAAGTCATAGGCAGCAAGGTGCAGACATGTACAAGAAGTTATGTACACATTGGCTTTCAACACATGAGGTTCAGGTTTATCACAGAATAACAGAATCATTTTGGTCAGAAGAGACCTTTAAGATCATCCAGTCCAACTGTTGACCCTGCACTGCCAGGTCACCACTAAACCATGTTCCTCAGCACCACATCTACCAATCTTTTAACTACCTCCAGGGGTGGTGACTCATCCACTGACCTGGGCAGCCTGTTTCTGTGGTTTATAACCCTCCTGTGAAAAAAAAAAATTCCTAATATCAAATCTAAAACAGCCCTGGTGCAACCTGAGGTCAGTTTGTCTTGTCCTATCGCTTGTTAACTGGGAGAATAGACCAACCCCCACCTCCTTTTGGGTAGCTGTAGAGATTGATAAGATCTCCCCCAAGCCTTCTTTTCTCCGGGTTAAACAACCTCAGTTCCCTCAGCTGCTTCTAGGCCTTGTTCTCTAGACCCTTCACCAGCTTCGTTGCCCTTTTTTGGACATGCTCCAGCACCTCAATGTCCTTCCTCTAGTGAGGGTCCCAAAACTGAACATATTTTTTTCAAGGTGTGGCATCACCAGTGCCAAGGCCAAAGGTACAATCATTTCCCTAGTCCTGCTGGCCACACCATTTCTAATACAGGCCAGGTTTACATCCCTGACCTCTGTCTCAGCCTGATCTGTGATGTTTTAGATCATAGCTTTGAAGCTAGGACAGCTTGTTCTGGGTAGGTTTCAGGTATGCAACTGTGAAAGACTTGTTTGAAACCTTCATGACATTAACTCTATTAAAATAAATGTCAGTACTGTGAGGGCCACTACTCTTCCTGTGCTTAAAATTAAGTACATGCTTAAGAACCTCACTTATCTGAAGCTTGTGAATAAGAGTCTGACAAACTAACAGTACATTGGAGTGGACAATTTATGATAGAGCTTCAATACAAAATGCAGCATTGAAAGGTAAGGATGATCTTGGTGTACAAGAACAAAAATATAATTAATTATCTTCATTATGTATCCTTTGCGGACTTCTATCATAGGCTTGAAATGTTGCAGCAACCTTGGAAGAATTTTAGGGATGTCCCCAAGGAAGAAATTAATTCCTAATTTGCATAAAAAAGGACATAGAAAGAGGTAATGAGAGAGTAAGACCTTGCTGCTATGCATGACTTGTGATACTTGAAATTTCAGTCCAGAAGTCAATGGGTAGAGATGTAAGACATGAAAGCTGTGTTGGAGGAGAGTTAGAATTATATTTTGCAGGCTTTTTTTGTTTGTTTGTTTGTCTTTGCTCCTTTGTTTCCAACCCTGACGAAGAATTTAAGATTTTCCTTAGTTTGACTAAGCTTGCATTAATTTCTCCCATAATAATTCCAGTGCTAGAGTTGAGATCAAGGAAAACTGACAACTTCAACTTACATTCTGTCACTGGAGGTAAAGTTTGTGTCAGTCTAATGCTCCCCCCATGAGTTTGTACCCTGACACAGGGCTGAATGCTCTCAGGCAGGCTGGAGGGGTCAGCTGTGGTCTTGGAGTGCAAAGTGCTCTATTGAGAAAGTTGTTCCAGGCAGGGACAGAGAACACTCCTTCCAGGAGCAGGTAACAGAGACCCCTCACAGGAGACCCCTGGGCACCTTTCAAACCAGTCCATGACTTCATGGAAAAATGCAGCAGCTTTCAGGAGAGAAGGTTGAAATGAAATTAATCAACAGAAAATGAAAAAAAAATTATTTATAAACCCTTTCTACAAAGTTGATACTCCTGTAAAATACTCAGTAGAAGGTGTTTTCATCATAGTCATTTCAAAGGATGAGTTCTCTAGTCAACCTTTGGACCTGAGATTCTTGCTGTAAAATACGAGTCTGTTCTACCTATTCTGAAAGGTATGCAGTGTTTTGCTCACTCCAGGAGGCATTGCAACAGTGCTGTTGTTTTTATCATTTTAGCCCACAGGGTTTCTCTCTGTGCTGTCAGACTCATGCCTCAGGAGAGTCACCAGGGAAACTGCTTGAAGGTTTGCTTATAGCCCAGAGTAGGTCATTAATGCTAAGGAACAAGCTACCAGGGTATAATGTTTTCATAGAGGTTCCCCATAAAAGAACAGGATATAGACCATAGAAATATGTATTAAAAATGCTAGAGTGTCTGTTACCTGACACTGATGCCTAGACTCAGGTAACTTTCTCCAGAGGTGTCCAAACTAGATGATAGACCCATCTGCACTCATTCCATCAAACTATGACTGAATTTGACATTTGATTGTTATATTGCTTTCCCAGTTATGAGCTGTTCATCAGGGTTTTGTGTATTTTTCTGAGATACAAAAAGCCTCAGATAATTGATTTGCCTAACAAGCATAGGACAGTGTGTTTGTGAAATGACATGTCTTCTTTATTCCTTGTGAAGAAAAATAAAAAGCTTAAACACAATTTACAAGGCTGTTTGTGTAATTAGATGAAGTAGGTAAGAATCATGACAGCTGAGAAATAAAAGCAAGAAATCAAGTTGAGCTAAATGCACCCTGCCATTTGTTTGAGACCTTTGGAAGAACCAATCTGTACTCATATTTCACTATGAAGAGCAAGCAGATATTGGAATGAATTATGAACATGAAAGCCTGTGAAAAAG
>VYZU01042724.1:0-18781 GCA_013401355.1 Ceyx cyanopectus
CATCCGTGGATGAAGGACTAAGATCCAAATTAGAGTGTCTTTTACTGATCACGAAGATAACCTTGATGCTTTTCACAGCCATGTGATTATTCCTTTTTTATATGGTTTTTTATATGTTTTCCTGCCTTTCGTCAGCTTTTCGGTTCCCAGATTACATATACTCATAGATATATTCTCTGTACATGATTTTTTTTTCAAGCTTATAGAAGTTGTTCTGGTTTGAAATTGGTGGGCAAAGGCTTTTTTTGAGCTGGACAAAAAACCCCCACTACTCATTAAATGGACTATGTACATTGCCTCAGAAAGGATTACAAATATGTGTGGCTATTTTCCTCCCAAATTCCAGCATGTGTGATTGAATGAGAATTGTGTTAGACAACCATATAAAAAAAAAATGTAAAGAGAGGTCACCAGACCAATTTTATTCACCAGTAAACAGAACAAAAAACAATTAATGGCACAATCAGGTGGTCAGTTCTGGGACAGGTGGTTATGTTCCCCAGCCTTTTTATTTGCTTTTTGTTTCAAAAAAAACCAAAAAATATGCTGGCCAGACAAGGAAAGGGCAGTCTGTGAATCACAGTGAAACAAGTGGTCATTGGCAAGATTTCCCTACTTCAGGCCTACCAGCATTAGAATGGTTCACATAATAATAATCTCAGTAAGTGCACCTAAAATTGGAAATATTGACACAATTACCTTTTATGTTAAAACAGGTGCATGGAAAATAAATTAGCTTAGATGGATTTTTTAATATTTTTTTTTCTTTTAACTAAGTATAAATATGAAATAGGAAACTATGTTCAGGAAAGTTATATACAAAATACTTGGATATTGAAAAAAACCACACATTTCTCATGCATGCTTTTGTGGAATGCACCAGGAGACATTGAGTTCTCAGCAGTGAGATTGTCTCAATAATGTACTCAGAGGAACAAAAGAGCCTGGAAGACCAAGCTTGCCCAGAATGGGCTGCAAAGAAGCAAATCAGACAAACCAGGCAGAAATCAAATTTCTCCCAGGGAATCTTGCTACAAATGCACTAAAATCCAACACTTTCCCCACAATATTGATGATGAGCTCATCAGCTTTGAGACAAAAATGGTTTTAATTGGAATGTTTCCCACCAGCTACGCTGTAAATCATCATCAGCTCCTTGCTTTTGCTAAGACAAAAGACAATTAGTATGGCTGCAAGGACAGCAAAGAAATGAAAAACAATTTTGATGCACCTGTTGCAAATGAAATTGTACTCCAGTGCCCCGAGGTTTCCACCTGCTTTTATATTCCCTTTTGTTAGAAATCATGTTATTTCCTGTCTTCTCCCCTCCTCTGACTTAATGTTTTAGGCAAATAGGCTGCATCTATAGGTGCTGAGGTATAGAGTTCAAGAGAAAGATGAAGAGGACAGCATGTTGAGGATGTCTATGGAGAGGTTAAATTCAAGTTAAATTTGACAGAACTAGGGTTAGTATCTCTGGTGCCCTGGATTCTAGTCTGGCAATGCTTACAGTTTCAAATTTTCATTTTATTTTCAGCCCATATTGAAAGCAAAGTAGCTACTAAATTACTTTAAGTTGTAACCTGCTTAAATATCTTGAACCATGAGTAACACAAAAAAACCCCACACCAAANCAAAACAAAAAAAAAGTAAACTAAGCATATATCTAGCAGTTTTAACATATATGAAAAACTAATATAAAAGGGACAGGAAAATAAATATTTTTCTCCATATTAATTAAGATAGGCTAGAAACTAATTGACTGTTAGTAAAAGGAAGATATAAGTTATACTTTAGGAATAAGGTAAGAGTAGTAAATGGTAATAAGGCTCTTTTGACTGCCTGCAGCAGCTTGTGGGATCCTAATCAATGGGATTTGTTAAAAAATTAGTCATAATCGTCTCTAATTAAATATGGTTTGGGTGAATTCTTACCCTACATCTCTATGTTTCCTATCACAAAATGTTGAAGACCATTTTTTTGCTATTATAGACCAGTGCCATTTCATGGATTTCAATCTGCAGCAAAAAGGATCACCGTGTTTTATGGAAATTATTCAACATCAGTACTGGCACACAGTGATGTACAGTACAGAAACTTATTTGCTTTACCTGATTGTTACTAGAATAAAAATAATTACTTACTTTTCTTCTGGCCTCTGCCTTCTGGAAACATTCATGCTGTATGAAAGTCACAGCAGCAAGNGCTGAGAGACCAAATTTCTAAGTACTTGGAGTGTAGATCTGCACTGAGAGCTGCCCACCATTCAGTAGAGTTACCCCACTGTGGCTGTTACTCCTTCATGTGCAATAGTCAGATTCTTATTCTCACAATCGAGCACTGTCACACTTGGGTTGCTCCTTATTGAGTAAAACCAGCAGTCACTAACATTTTATCTGACAGTAATAAAGGATGCAATATAAATACCATAGGCTGAAGGAGCTGTGGGAGTTGTTCAGTNAGAATCCTAGGTGTGGACTGCATATTTTCATTCTTCAGGATGCTCACTGCACGCTCCAGAGTCATCTCCCCTTCTGGACTCCTTAGAAGTATAGACAGAAGAAATATAGTAAAGTAAGACTGGAAAAATAATTATTTAGCCTGTGAAATTTCTTGCAATACAAGGATTTTTGTATTTTTCAAGTAACTTCTGTTAGATATTATTTCACTTCCAGTAGCAGAAAATATAATAAAAGCTAAGAGATACTAATGTTCCAGGGGAAGAGAAAATAATAAATGGAACTGCTGCAACAATGAGAGGCTCTTGACAAAGCAAGTCATGCTTCACNATTCAGGCAGGGACCTTATAACTGCCTTCCAATACCTTAAGGCATCCTACAGGAAGGCTGGAGATGGACTCTTCACAGGAGTGTCCAGCAACAAAACAAGGAGAAATTGTTTGAAATGGAGGGAAAATAGGTTTAGATTTGATTTTGGGAAAAAGTTCTTCAGTACAAAGGTGGTGAGACTCTGGAATAGATTTCCCAGAGGGACTGTGGATGCTGCCTCCCTGGAGGTGTTCAAGGCCAGGTTGGATGAGGCCTTGAGCAACCTGGTCTAATTGAGAGGCATCCCTGCCCATGGTGGGGAGATTTGCTTAGATAATATCTATAAAAATCAATTACTGGCAAAAGGGAGTCCTAAACCTGAGCAGGAGGTGTGTACCCTGACATATATACATAAACTTTTTTTCTCCCTTTCCTCTGTTGCACTGGTGTTAGATTTTTTAAAGTGATTTTTTTTTAATCAATTTTAAAAAGCGAATCTACTTCCTGCATCCTCTGCACTGACATTTCATACACCATGTTGGCTGCTGAACCACAAGCTGTCAGTTTACGTTCTCTTTTTAAACAGCTTTCTTTCAGCTATGACACTCCAGAATCAAAGCAGGTCCTGTATTTTGCTTACCCTAGCTGAGATCCATTGATGGTGATGTGCTCACTCTGAAGAAAACCATTTCTCCCAGCTGCTGCCACAGCAGCTGTCAACGGCATCCTCTTCCCATCTGTTTCTGCAGTGACACTGGCTACTGAAGCTGGCTGGGAAGTTTCCCTCCTGGGCTGTGTGCTTCTCAAAGTAGTTTGGTACCAGCTAGACCTTAAAGATTGCCGGTTCTGAGATGCCAAACGGGAAGCAATTGGTGATCTCACTTGTCCCACTGCACTGCCCGATGTCAGATAGTTCTCTTTCTCCAAAAGGTTGGTCATACTGCGACTGTTGCCTGTTTGATGGTACAGAGGTACAGTGGGGTTGGGGTAGACACCATCAAGGACTGCATCATTAACAGTCCCCATGTGGGAGTGCCCCTTAAAGGAGTATCCCCTGTTCACTGAATCACGAAGCGTGTAACCAACAATCTCAGACCGAGCATATCTTGGTGGGACAGTCCCATTGGATCTCCTGCTATCTCCGTGCCTCATAGAAAACCCTCTGTCATAGTGAAAATCATTGGACACATAAGTCAGTCTTCCAGGACTTTGTTGGGGTGAAACCTCTAGTCTCTTCAGAGGCTGTCTTTGAGATCTCTCTTCCATTGTCTTGTAAGCAATCCTCGTCCCCCAGCCATTTATATATGAGGATGGCGAGGCCACCTGTTCAAGGGTGCATTGAAGAACAGGAAACACAGTAAGATCACAGCATTCAGGATTAACAGCAAAGAAACCAAGCCAAAAATAAAAAAATAAAGATAAAAATTCTAAGGACTGCTATCAGAATCAGAAAAGAAAATGTGAACATCAACAAAATTATGTTTTAAATGGAATTCTGCAACACTTTCTTGATTTTGAATATGCCTAACAAACAGGAAGAAATACCAATTAACATTAGGACACAAAACCTATGTATCTAGTCTTCTTCCATCATGAACTTGAAATAGGTATGTCAGTTATGTCTGGTAGTGAACAGTCTGCTTATTAATGGAGATTTTAGTTTCAGTTTGAAACTTTCTGGAGAATAACACCCATATCTGTTATTAAAATTAAATTCAAGGCTGTCCAATAGACACGAGAAAATGAATCAGGTATTAAAATATCAGTCACGTTTTAAAATATTATACTAAAGTGTCTGCATATTGCTATTAACCTTATTAATATAAGGTTATTTCACCCTCCTGTTCACTTTGTGATAATATATAGTAAAAAGAGAAAGTCCCCTCCTTGTTTGTCTAATGTCTTAAAAATTATGGAGATCACACAATATTCCAAAGAAAACAAATTGACCATTTTACCATCTCAATGATTTTCCTAATTCTACATCTGAAATTTAAGATTATTTTGCTTTTCCTGTCCCCAGTTTGCATGGACAGTAAGAGATCTTCATCTTGCTTTATAATTTTCTCTTTTCTGAACTTAATAAACCCACTTCCTTAAACCTTTTTTTGTAGGAGGAGTCTTCAAGATTCTTACTGTTTAGATGATCATGGGGTCTTTCCAATTTTTCTAGATTTTTCAAGAACTTATAAAACTAAATCAGCCTGGAAGACTATCTGGCACTGAAAGACGGGAGTCATGGCTCAGTTTTTTTTAAATCAGTAAACATTATGACATCCAGGCATAAGTTAAAGCCCCATGTACTCAATTTCTGTATTGTATAAAGTTTTGTAATATACCAGGCGTTTTTTAAGATAAACTGAGAAGTTTACACAAGTTGTTAACTGAAGGGACAATGCTTAGCAAATAGTTGCCAGAGTGAAATTCCTTAATTTCACTGTTGAGTGTGATAATGAAGTCACACAAAGGTTGCTGAAACTAGAATGCTGAAGCAAGGATCATTGGCTGTATCTGTTTATTCTACAAAAGCTATGCAAGGATACCTTTATCTTTTATTTGGGAAACTAATGCTTTTATGAAATACTAGACCTTGTGGCTTTTTCTGACTTTCACATAGGACAAATAGTCTATTTATTTATTTAACTGTGCAAGTAAATGTTTCTAACTCTCCCCATATACATCCAGAGCTGCTTTATTAACTGCTCAAAAGCTAGGCTATTTCCTTTAATGACAATAAGTTATTCTTGAGTAATCTAAAAAAAAGGGAAGTATTGCCCCCTCTGTAAACATTTATTAAATCAATGTTTCTGACTTCTAGCTGAATTGTTTTGTTTGCTAACATTAATCATGCAGTAGTGCTGTTATTGAGCTATGATGACAGGACGAGGGGCAATGGCTTCAAATTGCGCCAAGGGAAATTTAGGTTAGATATCCAGAAGAATTTCTTTACAGAGAGGGTGGTTAGGCATTGGAATGGACTGCCCAGGGAGGTGGTGGAGTCCCCATCCCTGGAGGTGTTTAAGAGTCACGTAGATGTGGTGCTGGGGGACATGGTTTAGGGACCCTGGCAGTGTAGGGTTAATGGCTGGACTTGATGATCTTGAAGGTCTCTTCCAGACAAATCATTCTATGATTCTATGTGCTGATTTCCAAGTCATATAGTTGCTCTCCTCAAACAGGTTCATACCAGTTATGAGCTGTGTCACAAACCCTGCAGAAAACCAATTATTTATCTTCACATGCAGGCCATGAACCAAAGAGTTGGGCAAAATAACGAATGAATTCATTATTAGACAGTTCAGAAACACCACTGCATTGTAAAGACAGTATTGCTGAAATTCTTGTAATGCTGAAACAGGTTATAACAGGGTTATTTTAAAGGATAAGGAACACTCTACCTGTCCTCATGAAACTAAAGCCATCTGTTTTCCTCTGGTTTTGGATGCTTAATTCCCTAAACAATTTCACCACATTCCTAGCTGTTACCATGTCATTCATTTCCCCGCAGAGTCGCTGCAGGTCAAAGACTTCCTCGAGCAACCTTCAGCTGTTGGGCTGGGTGAGTGGCAGCGCAGCCTCCAGACACTTGGAGCTAAAGCTGTGCTGACTGACCTGCTGCTTGCTGGGATTGAGAAAGATCTGACTTGTCACAGCCTTTCCTTTAGTTATGGTTAATATGATTTTTTCATTTTCTACCTTGATGCCAATTACGACAGAACCAACAGGATTGTAAAAACCCTGTCTGCATGGGCGAGTGGAATTTAGCCACTGGGTTCAGAAGTCACTGGCAGCAGGGAAAATCTCAGCTGTAAAAGCATAATTTTCTAGAAATCAGGCTTTAAAAAGCAGACAAGCAAACATTTAAACACCATCTACATGCTGTTATTTGTGGCTACTAAATTAATAAACTATGCATGTGGTATATTTTATTCTGTTGTCTTCCTCACCTGTTTTGACTGGTAATATGAGAAACTATAGGGAGTTCTTGGTGCAAAATCATTTTCAGTAATCCCCATGTTATGGACACGCTCTGGAACACTGGAGGCACGGTGCAAACTTCCTGCAACCAAGAACTAGTATTAGTAAGATTTTAACAAAACATTATATTTTATAAAGGATGATTTACAGTACTAGAGAAATGCCACAGTCTGTACTGACATTAATATATATAAGCTGGAAATGAGACCAAAATGATATAAATATGTTTACATTTGGTCACAATCAAAACATGGCTAAGCAAAGCTTTCAGAGGATCCAAGCCATTTTTTTCAGTTTCTTACTTACATTAAGACATATAAGTTTTAGAAGTCTTGTTGTTCATGCAGCCATTTAATGAAAAATGTTTTAACACATCAAGCAGATACTTTAAGTATCCCAGACAGTAACAGATAATTAAGTACTGAGAAATGGTATCACTGAACAAGCTACTAAGAACACATTTTCCACTGTAACCACTTCTAATACAGATGCATGGTTTACATTTGAGGCTGACTGAAACCTGCACGATACATGAGACACCAAAATACTGCAGCTATAGATTGCAAATAAGAAACATGGGCTGATGTCTATACCTCTGTTACTGTGAGTTCTAGAGATGCAATTTTCACACAGGACCACTGTAAAAAAAATAGGATACACTGAGTAGAGACTGCTTATTTCATAGCTATCACCTCTAGTGCTGGTGTTTCTTCTCCCTTAGGTTTTAGTTTAATGATAATATACTAGAGCAAGTAAAGCTTCACTCATCTTCTCAGTGCTTTACCTTAAGAGCATGAAGAGTCCACAAACAAATTCTACAGCTTATGGAGGCATGTGGTGTATGATGATGTAAAGTAGGGCTGCTTAATGATGCTTTCAGATCTGCACCTGAAAAGTTCACTAATCCTACAAAAAATCTAGAAGTGTGTATTTGCTCTATTTTTTTTCCAGCTTTGAAATCAGAACACTGCATTATGATTATTTCTTTCATTAAAACGGCATTCTTCTTTTAATTGAAAACCAACCAACACCTTCATGCTGTTTCTTTTTCATTGATACAATGCTTTTTCAAAGACAAAGTGATGCTATTAATAATTCTTTTTTAAAAGAACATATACTTCTGAAATAATTATTCATGAGATTCTCATGTTACTATGAGAATCTACATATAGGAATATCAATAACACGAGGTGAAGCAGAAGATGAAAATACTCAAATGGGTCATAAATGGGTCCAGTGTGTGCTACAGAAGTTTAGGTTGAGCAAATAATAGTGTCCCATAGTTAAGTTAACTAGTCAGGAGTTTTCAAAATAGGAGCTATTACCCGGGATAGTAAAGAAATCTAAAGAATCAATCATCACCTTGGTTGCATTGCTAAAGTCTCCACTTCCAAAAACAGTACAAGTCATAGGGCCTTGAGATAAGGTCTCAAAAACATGCAGTCAACTGTCCATTGGGATTTTTGAAAGCAGCTGGTGCATGTCTGTTGAGGCTTTCAGTTGGTGCACTTAGACTCTGGGCTTCATTAGGTGCACATGGGTATTCCTAGGAACTTCAGGACACCTGGAGTTTTGGTCCTTAGTGTGCATAGTTAGTAAAGTGCTCAACAAAGATGTAAATAAACAAGACTCCTGTAACAAGAATAATTTATGACTTATTCTCACTAACATGTAGCTACCTGGGTAAATCCAAATTTGTGTATAATACAATGTATTATAGTACAGTACAACAGCAGCCTGCAATAATTTGAGGTCTAATTCAATCACACTTTACAGTTATTTTGCTTATTTAGTCATACTTTCCTATGTTTTCATTTTGGCCATGGGTGACAGATTTAAACATGTATTAAATGATCTGTTAAGACACATTCACAGTAACTTTGCGTCATGAGAGTGGAATGATGCATCTTGGTCAAACTCATGATCTGGATTGTAATAATTCCTTCATGACATTACAAGGTTACCATAGCCCAAAGGTTACCTAAGTACATGAGAAAGCAATAAGTGAAAACTGTTGTTGTAGATGTCAAAAAAAAATCTAAAATCCAGCCATTGTACAGCAACATCCAAAACCTACAAATCCATCTAAATTTCTCATTTTGTGATATAATTCCCATATCAACATAATATTTCAGGTGCCCACTCAAACTCCTTCTTAGCCTATTGCCTCTGCCTGTTTTTTACTTTATTCATTGCCACATATTAAATTTCTTCTATATAGTCTTTAAATGCAAATACATAAACAATTATCTTTCTTTTCATTAACTATTTTCACTTCCTCTTGTCCTATCAAGACAGTGATGACAAAATTTTGAGACCTGAAAAAATAATTACACTCTCAGGATGGGACACTGTACAGATGATTGATCAAAAAAGCCATCTGTCTTCACAGAGACTCTTCTTGAGTCCATTTTGTTGCCCTGGATGTGGCAGGTCAAACACTTCTAAGGCCTTGGAAGTTCCTTCCCAACAATCACTGCATAGGGCTGCAGACAGATAAATCTCCTGATTGCTCGACTTCCAAAAACAATTACAAGAGGCACCTCTAAGGTATATCATATAGGAGAATCACCCTCCATTGAGGATTTAGGTGCACAAATTCCCCTAAAATCATCTACAGGGTTCACTCGCAGCTGTGAATCTTTTTCTGAGTTTTGTATTTAAATAGTTACCATGAAAGACAAATTTTGGTTTTAAATCCCTCACTGTGAGGATGAGTGTAAGTGTACCCTGTACACAAGAACTTTGGACATTTTCCTGCAACCCAAGTGCCCACCTGCTGAGTGCCCACCATCCCCTCTTGCTCAGAGCAGGTAGGTGCTAAATCCTCAACAGAGACTCCTAAGTGTTCCTGGACTCTCATTGTTTAATCCTTTTTTTTTTTATCTCTGCCACTCACAACGGATTGAAATGGTGACACTTAAGAATGGCCTATCAAAAATTTCACTAAATCACTTCATCTGGAGATCAAAGAACCTGCTTTTTGATTATGCTCCTTCATCATTCTGCCAGCACTTGCCTCTTCCCAAAAGAGTTTTTATAACATTTTTTTTCTTTGGGCTGATCAGTAAAATTACACAAGTGCTCAAATTTAAGAAAGATTTCTTCTGCCTCAGGAAGCAGAGGTGCGGAATTTAACAAAACCAACAAAAAGTCAGCAATGAAGATTTTTTTTCAACTTACTTTTCCCACAAAGATATAAGAGTAGAAAGCTCCCCCACATTCCTAAAAGTTTAACAAAAAAACAGTACAAAGGATTTTAGAAATGAAGAAATATGAAGAATAAATAAGGCTCTAATGGTACCTGTCTTCTATCTGATGCTGTTGATTCAGAAATCATGTTAATTTTGGAAATCCAAAATTTTAATTCTGTTTTTTATAAATACGCTATGTTAAAACAAACTCTTAACACACAGCAGTTCATCAGACCATTTGGTTTTACATTATATATTATTCAATTTGGCCCTCATATTTTTTTACAAAGGAACCCATAAGGATGTACAGGAAAGTAGACTTTAGTTTGGGTATTATATTAAACAAAGCAAAAGGCCATAAATTAATTTAAAAAGCCAATCAAAATAAAACTGGAACAAGATCAGGGGCAAGTGGACTCAAAAACAGAATTAAGTTTAATAGGCTCCTAAAGTACATAAAATAATCAAGAGTTGCTTCATGTGCAAACTGAAAAACACCAGTCATAGATAATTCTGAATGCCATTTTTTCTTTGATAAAGCTGAAGCATTTGCCATCCCATTTCCATCCTTAAATAGCATCCAAAAATTTGATATGGCTGCTTTAGTTTTTAAAAAATTTTAGGGCAGCATAATCTTTAATTTACAAAGGTTCAACAAGTGATGAGCTGGAAAAGTTGCAGCGGTTGTTAAACTACAGCTTATAAAGGTATTAACATTTGACAATGTCTTGAAAAGAGCTGAGGCAGTAGGTAAGTCTAATCATTTGGCTACTAGTGGAATCCTCAAATCTGAGGATGACCTGAATTCTATTATAAAATTAAAGGAGAAATACACCCTTAAAAATCAGGGGAAAGGCAAGTAATCACAAGCAGNATTATAGTACAGTACAACAGCAGCCTGCAATAATTTGAGGTCTAATTCAATCACACTTTACAGTTATTTTGCTTATTTAGTCATACTTTCCTATGTTTTCATTTTGGCCATGGGTGACAGATTTAAACATGTATTAAATGATCTGTTAAGACACATTCACAGTAACTTTGCGTCATGAGAGTGGAATGATGCATCTTGGTCAAACTCATGATCTGGATTGTAATAATTCCTTCATGACATTACAAGGTTACCATAGCCCAAAGGTTACCTAAGTACATGAGAAAGCAATAAGTGAAAACTGTTGTTGTAGATGTCAAAAAAAAATCTAAAATCCAGCCATTGTACAGCAACATCCAAAACCTACAAATCCATCTAAATTTTACTTGTTGTTTTGTTCATTTTTATTTTTTTTCCAGAACCTCACACGAAATTAATAATCCTTACAAATATATTGTGCTTTTACAGCTGGAGTGCAATTCCAATGGCAACTACTACACAGGAGTGCAGAAAGAGAGGGAGAATGAACAGAGCTCGTTTGTTTTTATTTGGGATGGTAGTGACAAGCAGCGGAGCAATAATGTTGTTGTAATTGTGTTATCTAAAGCTTCCATCTATTTTTCTAGACCCACTGAAAGTTTCAGTTCCTGTAAGCTTAAATACATCGACCCTTTAAAAGCACAATCATGTGCTTGTGATCCCCAGAGAACACTAAGTAGATTTTCCACACAATTAAGTTTATGATGTCCAACATCTCTCTTAGTCAGAATCAACTGCTTTTCACAGGCTTTACAGTTGCTCCTCTGATTTTAGTTTGAATTGAAAGACTTCTTTTTTCTTTTTTCCCTTCCTGGTTTCCTACTTTATTGTTGTTACCCCTTCTCCCTCTAAAACCTAAAATTCAGGGGAACCCTGAAGGCTACACACAGACCCTGCAAGCTCTGGGACAGAATCCTGAACAGGCAGATTTTCTTTTGCACACATGACAAGCAAAAGTTACTAAGAGCATCTCAACACAGCACAAAATAGCTACCTTTGCATCATGAAGGATCTTGTAATGCCTTCCTTGAGAGAAATGGCATTGCCTCAAACATCCATACACATCTACACCCCCAACAATCACATGAACTGTTTTTAGGCAACTGGTTTTATCTTCCTATCTGAGCAGTTGCTGCTGGGCATACTGGTAAAAGCACTGGTCAAGCAAAGCAGAACACTGACTGACTGCAAATTTGTGCTTTTTAGACTATTTTGATAGAGAGCCAACTCAAAAATACCAAAATGAACTTTGAAATTCAACATCAGTGGATTGGCTGGTTTGGGCATCTTTTACAGCACTGCTGTATAAAGACCATTGGTCTATGTCCTACTACAGCTTTATCATGACAGCAACACCCAGAGAGATTCCTGAGCCAATTCATGACCCTACTAAGAGGTAACATCATTTGCTGCAGCTCCCAACCATATCTCCAGAGACCAAAAGCCTTCCCCATCACCTTTAATCTGAGTGCACTAACTGACTGCAGTAGGAAACATTTCAATACAGAACCACTACGTCACTTGAATTATGTGTAAATTAAATACACATTCAAATAAGTCCCAAAATAAACTTGATTTTTATTGCTGAAATGGATTGTTTCATTAAAATTGCCTTTAAAAAAGAACAGCTTTAAAGAGAGGTAATTAGACCACAGACCAAGGATTAACAGGAAATACAACAGCCTCTTGTGCATTTCAACAAGCACTTAAAAATTAAAATACTAATGCTGATTAAAAGTGTTCACTATGATCTTCCACATCCTTTTGTGTTCTGAGAAGTGTCACTGTAAATCAGAAGTATTTACCAGCACTCTGAGAACCAATTAAAACACACGAGCACTTAAATTGGGAAGACTTAAAAATAATTTCCTCAACTCCTAATAAGTACTTTTTTAATGCTTGTTAGTCCAAGCAGATCCTCAAGCTAAGAGNTCTTGAAAAGAGCTGAGGCAGTAGGTAAGTCTAATCATTTGGCTACTAGTGGAATCCTCAAATCTGAGGATGACCTGAATTCTATTATAAAATTAAAGGAGAAATACACCCTTAAAAATCAGGGGAAAGGCAAGTAATCACAAGCAGCATGGAAGCATGCTTTCCCATTTAAGGCTAAGTGGACACCTTTAATTTTGCTGCCCAATAGAGTACTTTTTGCAGCTTTTATACTTCCAGTACAGTCAGTGGAAAATGGGTGTGCACAGATGATACTGCGCAAGACCTTTACTACCACTGATTTTTCATACCTAGCGGTGATGTGTTTGGCTAATTTTAGGCATGCATGTGAATACTCTGGTTAGGTATGTGCTAAGTACCTTGTTGAAGAGAGTCTGAAATACTCCTGCAGAAAGGACAATTATATCACAGGAGCCTGCTCCTTATGCTCTAAATCTTTTTATTGTCTTCCCAGCAACTGCAAACAATATGGGAACTTTGGTGGATGTATCTAGAAAACTGCTACAATTCAGAGAAAGGGAGGTTTTTGCATGTAAAAGAGTTCATGTTTTTTAAAAACAAGTTACAAATAAATTCAAATGTTTCTCAAAACATAGTCAAATTCTGAGTGAGTCTTTTTTGAGTTTTTTATTGGGATATGCTTGCATATAATAAACAATATATTGTTTTCAGGAAAGTCAACATATTAAATGCACAATAGGCATTTGATTCACATTATGTATATTCAAGATATAGATAATACATATCTATATACATGGAACACATTCCAGTTTTGTTCTTTTTTTTCCAAGTTTTGCAATGGTACTAAAAAAATATATGGTGAGATAGGCACAAAAATACATTCAAAAGAAGGAAAGTTCATTTTATGCATGACCAATACATGTAATAGATATCTTATTTGTCACTCCTGATCAGAAAGCTTAAAAGTTTTGCTGTCTCAGAAATGCAAAATGCTCAAATACTTGACCTTTAGAAAAGCAAAGCAAACCAAGACAACTATCCCCAAAACCATCAGGTCTGATAATGTATTTCAGAGAAGTTAAGATTAATTAGGAGAACCAAAAATCTTGTGATTATAGTATTTTATGCATGCTTTAGAGACATCATCTTAGGTTCATGACACCATATAATTTATTAACTATAGATTAAAAAAAACCAACCAAACAAAAATTTTTCCCAGGTTCTCTGTTGAGGAAAAAAAACCCCAAAACTGTTACCCTAAAAGTGTTTAGAAACCTTATTTAAATGAAAGGAGACAAGCTAAGGACTTCCATGTGTAGCTGCACGTTGCACAGCTGTGTGTACCTGTGTGTGCTATTTGTGTACCTGGTTGTTCTCTGCAGGTTATGTCAGTGTCCGCATAGTATGGATTTTTCACCAGGAGACATTTGTTTAGACAGAAATCAGATGACGTACAAGGTAACATTCCTCTGCCGAAGAAGATGGATGGGTGAAGTAGAGTTACAAATTTAAAGACTCTGGCTCACAGCTTTTTGTAAATGAAAGATAATGTTTTCTTTAATGACAACTGAGCAACAGGTTATATAGCCTGTAAGTCAGACTTATCTTCCTCCTTAAAAAAAGGATAAAAGTGATCAATGGAAGGGTTGGGTTTTTTGTTTGCCTTTGTTGTTTTGTTTTGGTTTTTATTATTATTATTATTTACTTTGAAAACTAACACATCTCTTCTTTAGTTAAGACTAAAGACTAAACATCACAAGCAACTTGCCTTAAACCCTCAGCACCTCGGCCTGCGGGTGCTTGATGCTGCAGTTGCACCCTGGCTGAGGCAAAAGTCAGGCCGCTACAGACCTTGCTGACTGATCTGGCCTTCCCGGCTACAGGCTCTTACAATGACTGATTGACGTCAGTTTGTATCATGCGCGTCAAAGACCAGGGTAAGCAATGACTGGTATCCGTTATTGTTCCATGCTTCCCATTCACGCCTTTTCTAGAGTTACTTTTCCAAGCCTCCTTTAAAGTTCCTTCTAAAAAAATTATTTCGNAAAATGGGTGTGCACAGATGATACTGCGCAAGACCTTTACTACCACTGATTTTTCATACCTAGCGGTGATGTGTTTGGCTAATTTTAGGCATGCATGTGAATACTCTGGTTAGGTATGTGCTAAGTACCTTGTTGAAGAGAGTCTGAAATACTCCTGCAGAAAGGACAATTATATCACAGGAGCCTGCTCCTTATGCTCTAAATCTTTTTATTGTCTTCCCAGCAACTGCAAACAATATGGGAACTTTGGTGGATGTATCTAGAAAACTGCTACAATTCAGAGAAAGGGAGGTTTTTGCATGTAAAANATTGCCTCTGCCTGTTTTTTACTTTATTCATTGCCACATATTAAATTTCTTCTATATAGTCTTTAAATGCAAATACATAAACAATTATCTTTCTTTTCATTAACTATTTTCACTTCCTCTTGTCCTATCAAGACAGTGATGACAAAATTTTGAGACCTGAAAAAATAATTACACTCTCAGGATGGGACACTGTACAGATGATTGATCAAAAAAGCCATCTGTCTTCACAGAGACTCTTCTTGAGTCCATTTTGTTGCCCTGGATGTGGCAGGTCAAACACTTCTAAGGCCTTGGAAGTTCCTTCCCAACAATCACTGCATAGGGCTGCAGACAGATAAATCTCCTGATTGCTCGACTTCCAAAAACAATTACAAGAGGCACCTCTAAGGTATATCATATAGGAGAATCACCCTCCATTGAGGATTTAGGTGCACAAATTCCCCTAAAATCATCTACAGGGTTCACTCGCAGCTGTGAATCTTTTTCTGAGTTTTGTATTTAAATAGTTACCATGAAAGACAAATTTTGGTTTTAAATCCCTCACTGTGAGGATGAGTGTAAGTGTACCCTGTACACAAGAACTTTGGACATTTTCCTGCAACCCAAGTGCCCACCTGCTGAGTGCCCACCATCCCCTCTTGCTCAGAGCAGGTAGGTGCTAAATCCTCAACAGAGACTCCTAAGTGTTCCTGGACTCTCATTGTTTAATCCTTTTTTTTTTTATCTCTGCCACTCACAACGGATTGAAATGGTGACACTTAAGAATGGCCTATCAAAAATTTCACTAAATCACTTCATCTGGAGATCAAAGAACCTGCTTTTTGATTATGCTCCTTCATCATTCTGCCAGCACTTGCCTCTTCCCAAAAGAGTTTTTATAACATTTTTTTTCTTTGGGCTGATCAGTAAAATTACACAAGTGCTCAAATTTAAGAAAGATTTCTTCTGCCTCAGGAAGCAGAGGTGCGGAATTTAACAAAACCAACAAAAAGTCAGCAATGAAGATTTTTTTTCAACTTACTTTTCCCACAAAGATATAAGAGTAGAAAGCTCCCCCACATTCCTAAAAGTTTAACAAAAAAACAGTACAAAGGATTTTAGAAATGAAGAAATATGAAGAATAAATAAGGCTCTAATGGTACCTGTCTTCTATCTGATGCTGTTGATTCAGAAATCATGTTAATTTTGGAAATCCAAAATTTTAATTCTGTTTTTTATAAATACGCTATGTTAAAACAAACTCTTAACACACAGCAGTTCATCAGACCATTTGGTTTTACATTATATATTATTCAATTTGGCCCTCATATTTTTTTACAAAGGAACCCATAAGGATGTACAGGAAAGTAGACTTTAGTTTGGGTATTATATTAAACAAAGCAAAAGGCCATAAATTAATTTAAAAAGCCAATCAAAATAAAACTGGAACAAGATCAGGGGCAAGTGGACTCAAAAACAGAATTAAGTTTAATAGGCTCCTAAAGTACATAAAATAATCAAGAGTTGCTTCATGTGCAAACTGAAAAACACCAGTCATAGATAATTCTGAATGCCATTTTTTCTTTGATAAAGCTGAAGCATTTGCCATCCCATTTCCATCCTTAAATAGCATCCAAAAATTTGATATGGCTGCTTTAGTTTTTAAAAAATTTTAGGGCAGCATAATCTTTAATTTACAAAGGTTCAACAAGTGATGAGCTGGAAAAGTTGCAGCGGTTGTTAAACTACAGCTTATAAAGGTATTAACATTTGACAATGTCTTGAAAAGAGCTGAGGCAGTAGGTAAGTCTAATCATTTGGCTACTAGTGGAATCCTCAAATCTGAGGATGACCTGAATTCTATTATAAAATTAAAGGAGAAATACACCCTTAAAAATCAGGGGAAAGGCAAGTAATCACAAGCAGCATGGAAGCATGCTTTCCCATTTAAGGCTAAGTGGACACCTTTAATTTTGCTGCCCAATAGAGTACTTTTTGCAGCTTTTATACTTCCAGTACAGTCAGTGGAAAATGGGTGTGCACAGATGATACTGCGCAAGACCTTTACTACCACTGATTTTTCATACCTAGCGGTGATGTGTTTGGCTAATTTTAGGCATGCATGTGAATACTCTGGTTAGGTATGTGCTAAGTACCTTGTTGAAGAGAGTCTGAAATACTCCTGCAGAAAGGACAATTATATCACAGGAGCCTGCTCCTTATGCTCTAAATCTTTTTATTGTCTTCCCAGCAACTGCAAACAATATGGGAACTTTGGTGGATGTATCTAGAAAACTGCTACAATTCAGAGAAAGGGAGGTTTTTGCATGTAAAAGAGTTCATGTTTTTTAAAAACAAGTTACAAATAAATTCAAATGTTTCTCAAAACATAGTCAAATTCTGAGTGAGTCTTTTTTGAGTTTTTTATTGGGATATGCTTGCNTCTTCACAGAGACTCTTCTTGAGTCCATTTTGTTGCCCTGGATGTGGCAGGTCAAACACTTCTAAGGCCTTGGAAGTTCCTTCCCAACAATCACTGCATAGGGCTGCAGACAGATAAATCTCCTGATTGCTCGACTTCCAAAAACAATTACAAGAGGCACCTCTAAGGTATATCATATAGGAGAATCACCCTCCATTGAGGATTTAGGTGCACAAATTCCCCTAAAATCATCTACAGGGTTCACTCGCAGCTGTGAATCTTTTTCTGAGTTTTGTATTTAAATAGTTACCATGAAAGACAAATTTTGGTTTTAAATCCCTCACTGTGAGGATGAGTGTAAGTGTACCCTGTACACAAGAACTTTGGACATTTTCCTGCAACCCAAGTGCCCACCTGCTGAGTGCCCACCATCCCCTCTTGCTCAGAGCAGGTAGGTGCTAAATCCTCAACAGAGACTCCTAAGTGTTCCTGGACTCTCATTGTTTAATCCTTTTTTTTTTTATCTCTGCCACTCACAACGGATTGAAATGGTGACACTTAAGAATGGCCTATCAAAAATTTCACTAAATCACTTCATCTGGAGATCAAAGAACCTGCTTTTTGATTATGCTCCTTCATCATTCTGCCAGCACTTGCCTCTTCCCAAAAGAGTTTTTATAACATTTTTTTTCTTTGGGCTGATCAGTAAAATTACACAAGTGCTCAAATTTAAGAAAGATTTCTTCTGCCTCAGGAAGCAGAGGTGCGGAATTTAACAAAACCAACAAAAAGTCAGCAATGAAGATTTTTTTTCAACTTACTTTTCCCACAAAGATATAAGAGTAGAAAGCTCCCCCACATTCCTAAAAGTTTAACAAAAAAACAGTACAAAGGATTTTAGAAATGAAGAAATATGAAGAATAAATAAGGCTCTAATGGTACCTGTCTTCTATCTGATGCTGTTGATTCAGAAATCATGTTAATTTTGGAAATCCAAAATTTTAATTCTGTTTTTTATAAATACGCTATGTTAAAACAAACTCTTAACACACAGCAGTTCATCAGACCATTTGGTTTTACATTATATATTATTCAATTTGGCCCTCATATTTTTTTACAAAGGAACCCATAAGGATGTACAGGAAAGTAGACTTTAGTTTGGGTATTATATTAAACAAAGCAAAAGGCCATAAATTAATTTAAAAAGCCAATCAAAATAAAACTGGAACAAGATCAGGGGCAAGTGGACTCAAAAACAGAATTAAG
>VYZU01042751.1:0-47035 GCA_013401355.1 Ceyx cyanopectus
CTCCTGCCCCAAAATCCTTTTCCACCTCTGAGACCAGTGCATCCCTCCTGCCAGCAGCAAGCCAGGTGTCTCCTATAGCAGCTCATGATCCAAAATCCCAAAGCCCTGCTGGTAAACAACAACAGTCCAAATGATGATGAAGAGAGTAACTGGGTACTTTGTCAAGTCAGAGGTCTGGAGGAGGTGGCTTGTACATGTGGAGCTTCTCCGTGGCACTTGTTACTCTGGGGAAGTGGTGGCAGTGGAAACTCCTGTGCAGAAATTTGAGTTCTGACTCAGAGCTCCTCAGTGAGCAGCTGACTTCTGCTGACTTCTCTGTGTCTGACCTTCATGAGTGTCCCAGAGGAGAGGGTCTTGTGGGAGTGTGTCGCTATGTCATTTCTCAAGATAGCCAGTGGATTTCTTGTGGGTTTGTGTCATAGCCCTTGGAACACTAGATGAGCCATAGGATTCCTCTGCTGAGTGTGGTACTCCAGGCAGAAAATGCAGCTGCGGAGAAGGGAGAAGTGTCTCCTTTTCATAGGAGGAACTTCAGTCCTCTTAAGAGCTCTTCTTGTCTCCTTGTCCACAACAAACAGATATCATTGCAGATATTCCATGTACCTGCACCTAGATAGGCTTGCTTTGCCTGATATGTGTGATTAACAGGGAAAAAAGCCAGATTTAGCTACGGCTCCTTTCTAAAAATAGGTAATCAATTTCAGTTCAAGCATCTCAGACAATAGGAAAAGATGATATTGCTTGGGCACATAATGAGATCAGATAATCAATTTTCGTGCTCAAGATCAATTAATCCAAGGGTTTAAAAGAAAAGGAATTCTATTAAAAGCGATAAAATGGCAACTACATAAAAACTGGTAGGCTGTTTACTAAAATCAGTGATAGAACCTGAAAGCTTCTTGGTAATGTAGCCCACTTCCCTGTTTTGCCCAGAATGGAGAAAGTTCATTGTCCATCTGTAAGGAGATACTGCTCTTAAATCTCTCCTACAGTTTACAAATGCAGTGATCCCATCTCTGTTACTGGGTGGGAACTTCAGCCCACAGATCCTTTCTGCCCGCAGACCCACACTGCCCCCTCAACAATTCAGGTCCTCAGAGAGCAGTCTGTAGCACACAGAACCCAAAGAGAACCCTGAGGTTAGAAGAAAAAAAAAATTGGGTTTTGGTCATTTTTTTACATTCTTGCTCCATAGTTCCTTTGCTCTACTGCTATCAAGGGAAAACCACAGATAATTCCTAACCCTCAAAACACCCCTTGATGGATAAGTTTTTAAAATACCTTTCAACTTAAGAGACAATTTTATTTCAGCCCTGGTGCCCAAGAGTGAAATCCACTGAAGTCAATTCACGTGCTCCCTCTGTCATGATTTCTAGACACGTCAAGCAGTGCTGGATTTCTCTTTTATCCCATTATAGGCAGGATCAGCAGTAAGTACTCCATTCTTCTAGGAATACTGGGCTTACCTCAGGATAGATGTAGCTCTGAATTTAAGTTTTATTTCAGTGCAAGCTTTGAAGTATAAAGGATTTAATTTAATAGAAGGCTCTTATCAGAATCCTTGCAGTGACTATCTCCTGTTCCTACCATTGTTACCATTTATTTAATGAGCCTTTCAAAAACATTTGCAGTGGAGATACCAAAGGTTGAAATCATTCAGGATAGCAAGAAATAGGCAGAAGTCAGAAGGTTAAATGAAAATTAAAATATAACATAATAATAATAATAATAATAATAATAATAATAATAATAATAATAATAAATTGGTTAGACAANATAATAATAATAATAATAATAATAATAATAAATTGGTTAGACAACAGGAAATCTTTATTAAAACTGTTATCCTGATGATTTGTGCCTCAACTGCAGGAATGCAGAAGCCTAAATTGGGAAGCACTCGTTACTGCAAGAGAAACTGGAAGGTATGGGGACAGTGCTGCAGAAGCTTGGATGCAATTGGTCTCTTCTATTTCAAATTGCTATATAATTATTATCTCTACTGTGGATGCATCGGCTGCTTATAGATGACTGAAACAGTTCTTAAATAGCTACTTTGTTGCCCTGTCGGGTAAAAACAATGGCTAAGAGCTGCCACCCAATGATCAGACCTTGTAAAATCACTTAAATATAAGGTAGCTATGTTGCAAAGTGCTCAGTTCAGTGAGACTATTACAGCAGACCCAAGTTAATTTCTCACTGCATAAAAAAGATAGTGAAAGGCCATTTCCTTCTCCACTCCCTTTCCACTTCTCTTCCCCAACATCTGCATTCCCCATCACTCATTGCCTGGCCCAAAACAAGCTTATTTGCTTAACATTTAATTTGTTAAACTGTTAACTTGCTTTTTTCTTCTGTACTGGTTTTTGGTTTGTTTATCAACTTGAATCCATTTAGAGTGTGGGAAGAGAAGTGTCAGTACCAGCACAAAACATGCAAGAAGGAATGAACTGCTAAGAGCAGAGGAATGGGCAAAAGGCTGCAGTGAGTACTTATTTCAGCCCTGTTCTTGCCTAACTGCACCCAATGTGCTACTTTGAGACTCCAAAGCAGGCTTAAATATGTGTGTTTGGGTACTCAAAAGCACTCTGGTCAACAGAGTGCCACACAGGGTAATAATGCTCCTTGCCAAGGTTCTGCCTAAATTAGTCTGTTCAGCCCTTGGAGACTTCAACTACTGATTGCTTCCAGTAGCTGTCCTGTTTCCCTGAAACCTACCTCAGTTATCTCTGCAGCTTTCAGTGTGTCAGCCATCAGAAAGCATTTGCCCCCAATGGCTGAGCTGTAGCATTTGGCAAAGCAGAGAAAAGGAAGGATTGCCATATGTATGTTCATTTTGCATCAAAAAGCTGTCACCATCTGAGCACATCATACAATGCCAACAATGCTGTACTATTTAAATTCTTATCAAAATATTTTTATGTGGAAAATTGTACAAAGTGATTTCACTCCACTGGAGGAGGCAAATGCCACATACTGTGGTAGAGCATAGTGGTGCACTAAGGTCTTTCAATCCATTACCCTGCTGATCTAGTCTCTTCATGAGCTTTTCACAGGTAGTAAAGGGCATTTGCTCCAAACTGTATCATAATCCCATAGTCTGCCTGCCTTGATATCTATTTCTAATGTCTATTTCTAATAATGTCTATTTCTAATGTCCAGACATTAGAAATGTCTTTTTTTTATATTGTCTCTGTAAATTTATGGTCTGATTCAGTCCACCTTATGTTTTGTGTTTTAGCTAACTGTGCCCTGACCTGCCTGTTTCCAGTATGCCGGACAGTGTCAGTAGATTTCTGTTCAGCTCTGTGTTTGCTGGATTAGGACCTGCTGCAGTCTCAGAAGACAGCATTTATTATGTACCTGGAGTGACACTGGTCATCAGTGCTGGATGCAGCACAGAGAACAAGGTGTTCATGCAGAGCTGCATTGTTCAGCTGAAGCTAGAGTAGCCTGTGCTCAGACAGAAGCCACTTGGTACAGATGTATGAGTAAAACCCACAGGGAGGATTCTACAAGCTGCCATTTGGCCAGTCTCCTTAATTTGAAAGATTTGGACTTCTACCTGGAAACATCTGAAGTCCAAATGGTTAATTATTGGTGGTAGAAAACCATTATCACTTGATTATCATCAGTTAAATTTTAACTTCCTTCACTACTTTTATGAAGTCAGCATATTGTTATCTAATCCCCAGCCAACGAAGGGTGAAGTAACAATCCTAATTCTGCTCCAAAGCAGTTCATAGCAGGGAGCAAAGCATCAATCATTTAAAATGGTGAAAGCTTCAGACCAAACAGGATAAATCAGAGCATTGCTATTCCCAGACAAGTACTTGTTGATTGCTTCATCAGACTGCTACATTTTGGAGCTGGAAGGCAGGATCCTGCAATAAAAACCATTAAATACTCTGAGAAAAATACACCAGGAAGGCCTAAAGATCCTGTATCATTCAAGCCCTTGGGTGGTTATTGGTCACTGTCCAGATACACTCTCTGAACTTCAGATTGTGTAGGCTGTATGGTGGACACACGGGTTTCTCTCTGAGAGACACATCTTTATGTTAGGGAAAGGTCTGACAAGGTCACTAGGGCTTACGAGAGCTTCAGTAAGGGTCCATTCACACTGTGAGGTCATCTGAAGATTGTTGAAGTTCCCAGGCTTCTTGCAGCTTTCCCGTCCCCTTTAGGTGGGATGTTTGTTTGTTGTTTCTTTGTTTTCACATTGTCCTGGCTTCCAAATAGTATGGGCTTTGTGGGCTTTAGTGAATAGCTTGATGTCTCCTCTTCACAAGTGAGTTTCCATTGGTATTTCCACATTACTGCCACTCCCTGACAGTGTTAAGAGCCTTCCCTGAAATCCTCCATGTGTCAGATATAACAACAAAACCTGAGTGATGGGCAGAGAGCCCCCCTTTCCTAGTTACTGAGTGGACACCATATGGCACTTGACATACTGTCAGGAGAGCCTGAATTCAACTCTGAAGCATCATCAGGGAGCTGTCTCTGCTGGGTGTGTCCAGCTGCTTTCTACGTACAGGTCTGCAGCTTCCCTCTGTGGGAGTTTCACAGCCATCAGTGTGAAGAGAGGTAGGCAGTGCTCAGGTCCTTGGGCAAGGAGTAGGACAGATCCTACTCCACCTTCTGTGCTGAGCAGATGAATTTCTATGGGGTCTTTTCTCACCATCACATCCCCCTGCAAGGGTGATTACAAACACTTATCAGGCCCACTTTACCATCAACCAACAAAGTGATTTTTTTTTATTTATTTATTCCTATTATCTTACTTTGCTTTCCCCAAAGACACTCTAATTGAGAGGTGAAGTAAACACCAGCAACAAATCTGCTGTTGACAACTAGCAAGCAACAGGTTCATGCTTTCTATGGAGGTTTATTAAATGGCTACGGAAAAAATCCCTCACTGAATGCACTCCAGTCCTCAGTCTTCATCTTCTAAGGCTTCTTTTTTTTTTTATTATTTCCCATATTTGCTCTTCATTGCTATCTGCACATTACGGTATAGGACATTTTTTCAATGCCATTTCCCTGTAAAGAAGGCAAACCAGAGTTCAGTTACAGACTCCTTTCTAGTGCTATTATTCCTCAAGGAATTTTCCAGCTGCAAATCTCTTTTCTTGTGAAGATGCCAGTTTCTAGTCCCCCTGCACCTTTGCCCAAACCCATCCATTGTTCCAGGCAGAAGTAGCACCTATCTCAGGAATTCAGCCATGTACTTTTCCTAGCAGAAGCCATACCTAGCTCATCGGTCCTCCTTCCATGCCAATGCTTGGGATCTCTGACTGCCTTCTGAATTATATCAAGGGTGTAGGAATCTTTCATCAAGCTTTGACTCTCCAGTGGGCCACCTGCAAGAAACAGCAAATAAGGAACTGCGTGCAGAAATCACCCTACTGCAGGCCTGGCATTGAGCAGGGGAGCAACAGCAACAGCTTCAAGAGCTCAAGAAAAGGTATATGTTGACTGCAATACCTTTGATCAGGTGTGTGGCTAGGTGCTGAATAATAGCTTCATCACCACCCAGGAGGAAGCTTGTGTTTGCCAATTTACCTGCTTTTTATCCTCAAGTATAAGGTGCACAGAGAGGTTGCTGCAAGGTATCATCATTATTTGTATCCCAGTGTGCTTTCTTTAGTCAAGTGCCCACTCATCTCCTCTTGAATCCCCTCATACATGTGAGTAACTTGTTATTCAGCAGCACAGCTCCACAAAAAGCACCATCTTACTGCTGAAGCCCTTCTTGAGCTCCTTTTCTGCCATGATACCTAACAAATAGTTCCCAGCTGTGACTTTTCTTTTTATCTCCACTTGTGTTGCGGTTTGGGGTCAGGGCAGCCCCCAGACCGATAACAGACCGCTCTCTTTTAACCCCCCTCCCTCCCCAAAGGGGAGAGAAAAGGAATAAGGGAGAGAGAGACTTAGTGATTTGAAAAAGGAACTAAAGCAATTTAATCAAAAAATGAAATGAGGTATATACAAATATATACAAATATATACACAACCAGTACCGAACCCAACCTCCCCCCGATGGTAATTACGTCACCCTCACGGACGCTGTGGAGGAGCTGGACTCTGGCACCGGGCCTTCAGGATCAGGATCGAAACGAGAGAGCGAAAGAGCAAGCAAGAGAGCCAAAGCAAGAGAGCGAGAGAAGAAGAAGAAGAAGCAGCAGCAGAAGAAACAGAAGAAGCAGAAGAAGCAGAACGAACCTCTCGACCCCCAAACTTTATATACTGGATATGACGTGTATGGCATGGAATACCTCGTTGGTCAATTTGGGGTCACCTGTCCTGTCTGCTCCTCCCCACAGGTGCGGTCTTACACTTTCTGCACCCCCCAGTGCAACACACAAGTTCTAGCAGTGGCCTTGGTTTTGCATTCCACCCCTGGCAGTAACTGTAAACATTAGGTGTTATCTCTGCTAGAAGCAGAGACTGTCTGCAAAACATGCCTCCAACTCCAGAAAGTGCAGTTAGTTAGAAACTTAAGCTAAAAAGCAAAATCACTGAACTGCATTTTCTTGCTTTTCACCCAAACCAGGACAACTTGACTTTTAGCTGTTTGAGGGGGGTTTATTTTAATCTCTCATCTTTTCCTCTTCACCTTCTTTATTATTGTACCTTTTCCTTGATAATAATGATTTTGAGCTCCTTGGGAAAAGATGTCCTTCCTTTCTGTGTGACTGCACAAACCCAGGACAATGTAGTCTTCAAGCAAGGTCTTGTCATGGAATGTACTGTATAAGGAAAAGTAACCTTTCTTGTGCTAGTACATGAGAAACTGCAATCAGAGACATTTATTTCACAGTTTCTCAGACATGATGGTAACAAGAGTGGGATGAATGCTTAGTTCCCAATATTTGCATAGATGGAGGGATTCATGGGGACCTTGGAAACAAAGACTGGGGGAAGACACTTCAGAGTACTACATCTCTAAAGGTCTTGAAGAAAATTAAAATCAGTATTGGAACTGGAGGTAACTTGGGACTGGAGGTGATAGAAGACTGAATTGCAAATGGTGTAAATTTGGACAGCTCTAAACACAGAGGACAGGGGCCATGATACACTAACTTTTCACATCTTGAAAAGAAAGAGTGAAATAAGAGAAAGGGATAGAGTACATAGAAAGGGAGACACCACTGCCTGGAAGGACAGTGACTGTGGATAGAAGGAACAAGAGGGAAAAGTGAGTCAGATCTCTACCCAAAGCAGCCCAGGCCACAGTGTATATGGAACCAGCTTTGAAGGTCAGGCATAAGTATGTCATAGAATCTTATGGTTAGGGCTGGAAGGGGCCTCCAAAGGTCATCTAGTCCAGCACCCCTGAAGTCAGCAGGGATACCCTCAACTAGACCAGGCTGCTCAGAGCCTTGGCCAGCCTCTCCTTGAATATCTCCAGGGATGGGGCCTCAACCACCCCCCTGGGGAGCCTGTTCCACTGATCCACCACCCTCAAGGTCAAGAACTTCTTCCTTATATGCAGTCTAAATCTACTCTTCTCTAATTTAAACCCATTTCCCCTTGTCCTTTCACTACAGGCCCTTGGAAACAGCCCCTCTCCAGCCTTCCTGTAGGCCCCCTTCAGGCACTGGAAGGTGGCTCTAAGGTCTCCCCAGAGCCTTCTCTACTCCAGGCTGAACAACCCCAGCTCCTTCAGCCTGTCCCCATAGGAGAGGTGTTTCAGCCTCTGAGCATCTTTGTGGTCTCCTCTGGCCCCGCTCCATCAGCTCCATGTCTTTCCTGTGCTGAAGGCTCCAGAACTGGATGCAATACTCCAGGGGAGGTCTCACCAGAGCAGAATCACCTTCCTCGATCTGCTGGCCACACTTCTCTTGATGCAACCCAGGATGCAATTGGCCTTCTTGGCTGCCAGTGCCCACTGCTGGCTCATGTCCAGCTTCTCATCCACCAACACCCCAAAGTCCTTTTCGTCAGAGCTGCTTTCCAGCACCTCATCTCCCAGCCTGGATTGATAGTGAGGGTTGTTCCGACCCAGGTGCAGAACTCTGCATTTAGTCTTGTTGAACCTTATGAGGTTCACCTGGACCCACCTCTCCAGCCTATGCAGGTCCCTCTGGATGATATGTGTGTACCCTCACCTTGGAAGAGATTTGATCTCAGGTAGAAACCCAGCTCATTGTAATCACTAAGACATGTGGAGTTCAAGGAGTTTTTTAGGATTTCAGTATGGTTGCTGAGCCTTTCTGTCCCGTGGTTAATGCTGCCTTGCATAAAGCTCGCCGTCCCTGAAAACACAAACAACAAGGAACCCACTGTTGGTCCACATTCCCTAATGCAGCAAACTCCTGGCATTTCCATCCCTTCACAGCTTTGTGAGCTATGACTAATCCCTGGGACCTGGGTCTGTCCTTCAGTCTACCTGCGAGGTTTCTGTAGGCATTGTAATTGCATGGGATGACTAAGACTGGTAAAAAGGCAGGGAATTAGAAAGAGGTGATAGTGTTGGGCCCTGGACTGGGTCCTGGTATAACATTGTTTTACCATGCTGGGATGGGACTCCACCTGCCTAGAGAAACCTTATAAATGAAAGGGGTGTTGAAAAAAAATAAATTAAATAGACATGGGAAAGGCTGTCTGTGGATTGTGTCACTGCCCCACAGTGTGAAGCCCAAATCCAGCCTTCTACATGTGTTCTAGAAACTGCTAGCAATAGCTTCTCTTGTTTCAGCTTGTTTACCTGAAGCACTGTTGGCTGGCACAGAGTCACTTTCTGCCATGTCAGGTGTAGGGGAATCTGGAACCTCTAGCACCTCCTTGGAAGAGAAACATAGGCTGTGTCAGGCCCAGAGACAAGAAGGAAGGGGACAATGGACCTGCTTCTCTTTAGATGGCAGATTATTTTCACACAATTGTATTATACACCCTCCCAGATCAAGAAAGAGCTGTCCCTGCCTGTATGGTTGGTCCTCCAAACCATGATCTTCTCAGATTAAAAAAGCACAGAAGTCCTGCAAGATTTCACATTAACAGCTCAGATGGGACAGATTGCCTAGGACATGGCCAACCAGTGCCTCTGAGAAATACGGAGCAGCAAGAGTTTTCAAAGGTAGTAGTGCAGAAAATGGAAAAAAAAAAAATCAGTGAAAATGTAATTTTTTGTTCTGAAGCACCTAAAGATGTCAGACCTGTCATATGCTGTAAAACAGCTCCTTACTTTGGTGTCAGAACAGAAAGACTGGGGAGAGGAGGTGATAAATTGCCAACGCAATGCTGGCTATGCAAGGAAGAGCCACAGGCTGGAGACACCATTTCATCCCTGATTCTGGCACAGTCCATGCCCTGCTTTGCTTTGCTAGTGCAGCTGATGTGATTGATCCAACACTAGCCTTTGCAAACTGCCTTCTGTACTAGGAGAAGTTCAGGTCTTTCCTGCAGAGATGTGCAGGAAATGTCCTCATTTCCCAAATCCCATTCATTGATAACTTTCATTTATCCAGTTGCTTCTGGAAAAATGACACTGAGGCCTGCAACTGTTCCTATTTTCCAGTTGGTAACTGTGTATTATGTTATTGCATATTGTTCATTTTACTTCTGAGCCTGAAGGTCCAAAGTCAAAGCACCACTCTGAGACTCCTACATCCCAATGCCAAGAAGGACATTAAGGCCACTTGACCATACTTGAGACAGAACTGTCTGCTTCTTCCTTTGGTAAGGCCATGAGGCCATGTATGACATACCAGAAAAGACTTCTCAAAGAGCTAAAAGTTGTTAGACTTGTTCTTTATTTATGAATTAAGAAAACCAAACCCCATGCTTAGCCTAGTTTAACTACTCACCTCAGATATGTGTAGGAACTGTTACGCCCTTTTCACCAGCTACCAGATGTGGTCAAGAATGGTCTCATTTGCCAAAATATATTTAGGTGACTTTCCAGACCTGAGAAGCCCCGTGGGTGTCAAAATTACATTTTGTTTGTTTGCTTGCTTGCTTTCCAAAAGGAAAGTTCCAGGATTTAACAAGAGCAAAGCCTCTTCCATAACAATTTTTCTCACCTGGTCCATGATCCCTATGTGGTGCCACTGTGTACCAGCAGGCAGGTCCTGCTGAAGTCTAGGTATGGAGGTGGGAAGAAGGCTGAAGAGAAGAAACAGTTGCAAGGCAACAACCCTCCCTGTATCTGTGAGCTGTGGTCTCCATGGGAACCAGAAGAAACATGGCAGAGAGCAGAGGCATACTTGCTGATAAAACAAAGGAAAGTAAAAGGCTCATGTTTGTTTCTTCAGACACCTGTGCTTGGTAGTTCTCATCACATATACAGGCTTTCTTGGAGATCTTTATAGCATAGTCATGATAATCAACAAGATTGCATTTCTGCTGAGATTGGAGCTCATCTAGCATCTCCAAATGCTTCACAGGAGCTTATTCAATTCAGTGAGGAAGGGAAGGTGTACCCATTTTCCATTTTAGAAAAGGGGAACTGGTGGGCTGGCAAAAGCTCTCTGATTGACTCGATGACAGAACTACAGCTTGACCCTTGTGTGTTCAACACCCAGTGCTGTATTTTAGCCCTGGACATTTCATTCATTCTGCTCCACCATGAACCTGGAGCTCTTATCAGAGTGCAACTCTTGTTCATGTTGCAAAGCTTCTTTTCTTTTACTTTTTCTTTTCTTTTACTGTGTCCAGTTTTGGACACCCCAGTTCAGAAAAGATAGAGATTTGCTGGAGAGAGTCCAACGCAGGGCCACCAAGATGATTAGGGGAGTGGAGCATCTCCCTGCTGAGGAGAGGCTGAGAGAGCTGGGGCTCTTTAGCCTGGAGGAGACTGAGGGGGAACCTCATTAATGTTTATAAATATGTTAAGGGTGAGTGTAGAGAGGATGGAGCCAGACTTTTCGCGGTGTCATCCAATGACAGGACGAGAGGCAATGGGTGCAAGTTGGAGCACAAGAGGTTTAGGATCAACACAAGGAAGAACTTTTTCTCAGTGAGGGTGCCAGAGCTCTGGAACAGGCTGCCCAGGGGGGTTGTGGAGTCTCCATCTCTGGAGACACTTAAGAGTCGCCTGGATCTGTTCCTGTGTGACTTGGTCTAGGTGATCCTGCTCAGGCAGGGGGGTTGGACTAGATGATCTTCTAGGTCCCTTCCAGCCCCTAATATCTGTGATTCTGTGAATCTGTGATTCTCACCCAGCACAACCAGATCACAGGCAACAGAGAAGAATTCAAAATATTCACAGATGCATCAACTTGGAATTAGACTTTATTCATTGTGAGAAACCGAAAAATTGATAGTAATCTCCTGGCCATTCTTAGAAAACGAGGCAAAACATAAATCAGTGTGTTTTTTACTTCACCTCCACCTCCTCCCTTTCCCTGTATCCAGGGCTGGGAAAAGCTGCTGGACCTGACTGCCCAAGAAAACAACTTCTGCTCTAAGCCTTGCTGCGCTTCGAGTTGGAGACCCTGTAGCGAGGCGGGGCACGGCGGGCCCACTCCGACCAGGAGCCGTCGTAAACGGCCACGTCCCGCTTGCCACACAGGAAGGCTGCCAGGGCCACGTGACATGCGGTGACGCCTTTGCGGCAGGTGGCCGTCAGCGGCTTCGACAGATCCACTTTCTTCGCACGGAAGATTTCTTGGATCTCCTCAATGCTCTTCTCGTGGCCAGTTTCCGCCAGGAATGAGTGGAAGGGTATGTTCACAGAGCCGGGGATGTGACCAGATTCCAGCCCTGCAAGAACCAACAAGAAAAGGAAATATGAGCAAGGACGCGTTAACACAGGCCATGAGACACCTACAAAGAGACAGTAAAGAGAGATCACTGCAGATACTCCCACTCTCTCCAAGATACCAGTTTGTTTCAGGTGATGATGAAGTTGCAGAGTACTATGGGGCTAGAAAAAGGAGGACAAAACTATTCAACTTTGCTGAAGTCAAAACTTCCCAAAGATTTACAAAACTATTTCCTCCCTGCAAGCAATGAGTTTGGAATCTGAAGAAGCCCTAGACCCAACAGGAATCAAAGAACCACTACAGAAAAGATCCTAAGAAAGGCATTAGGGGGATCTGTGTAAAAAGGAATGCAGCAGTGCATTTCTGGCCTTCCCCAAGTCTGCCAGTAGTGTGTAGTGACACAGCTTTCACAAGCAGGAAGCTTGTGAAGCTTGTATGTGGAATTTGTGGAAGTAGTTTCCTGTTCACAGGTTGCTCCTGTGGCATACTTCAGAAAACTGTCCTGGTTTGAGCTAGAACAGAATTAATTCTGTTCAGTGGCTTTACTTTTCAGCTCAGTCTCTGCTAAGTAACTCACTGTCTGAAGTTAATGGCATATCTTGGAGACAGCGTCTGCTGCTAGCAGGGATATCACTCAATGTTTAGAGTTACTGCCAAGGATTGATGTGTGCTGAATGTCTCCTGCTTGTACTTGATCTTGCACACACCAAAAAACAGTTCATCACTTTAGTCCAGAGAACTGCAAAATTCACATTAATATTAGCATTTGTATGATGGGGTGGGGATAAAAATATAATAGATTAAATGAGTGTGAGAACACTTTGCTTCTAGTTCTTAGGTGTCCCAGGCCTCATGGTCATGACTACTTTTCTAAACTGTTCACACATCTTAAAATAGGCAGGTTTGTACCCCTCTCCCATTGGAGACTGCCATGACATATGCTCACCACCCTTACACAAGGAGTTGGGCAGATCTGAAAAGAACAATTCTTATTTTAGAGCATTTTTGACTTTGATCTATAGAGAGACTTCCTTGCTCCAGAGATTCAAAAGTCTGTTGGAGACCAGTGTTTGCACCCTGCAAGTGAAAGATGGGGAATTCTGCAAGAACTACACTTACAGCAGTATCAATCCCTTGGACTGCCTAAGAAGTGCTCTTGAGTGGTTGGGGAAGTTTTATCAGCTCTTTTTCTGTTAGGACAAGAGCAGAGAAACACAAGACTGGAAGGCAAAGCTGGACACAGATGGGATCTGACAGGTGAGAAGATACATCTGCTCCTGCCTCATAGGACACAGAGCATATTCCACATCAGATTCATGCACTCACCTTTACAAAGTCCATAAAGGAACCCCAGGATTAGAGCACCTGGCTCCCACCTGTTACAGCGATCACTTTATAGACTCCCTCTCACAAATGCATCCATCTCAGAACCAGTTTGGATTCCTGCCAGGAAACTTCCTGCTGAGGCACCTCCTTGCTCACACGTGGAAGAAATATTAATCTCCAGTGCTAAGTTGGTCACAATCAGTCCCCACACTCCTTGAGCTAACATCGCCCTGTGGCTGAAAGAGCTTTTCTCCACTTCTGCTATTGCCCCAACATAGCAACGGTGAGCATGTTACACACCCAGTAACCTCAGCCTAAAGCCAGTAACAGCTCATAGATACACTTTTTTGCTGCCTCAACCACCCTAGAAACAGTTTTAGGTGACCATCAGACTTTGTGATAAGGAAGTGACATTTCCTAACAGCTCAGCTGGTAGACAGGTTAATAATTGCTGTTGTCAAGGCCAAATTGCATCTGAGGTTCTTGCCCCCAATTAATTCATGTACATCTTGTCCTCTTCTATTGCTTCCAAATGTGGGCCTTCAGCTTGCAAGAGAAACTTGCATTTAAGTGTTTTAGGCTACTAAACATTGCTCTCTGCAGCGTCACACTTGCTCACACTTCTATGACTGCAAATGCCACCTCACATCATACTCCCCATGTGACCATTGGAAACTCCCCAAGGCTGCACCCACAGCACATTTCAGTAGCAACTCCCTGCTTTCAGTGCCTCAATGATTCAGAAAAATGTGAAATAAAACACAGAAGTATAATTATAGGACAATGCTGGCAACTTCCAGCCCCACAGATCTGCTGTTCTTAGCTCCCTTATCTCCCTTTCAGTCATTTTTTGGATAATCTAACAGTACTTGCGGTATTTGCCATCTTCTCACATTTAATAATTGCCCCTCTAACATTATGTCCAAAGTATTAATGAAGTCCAAATGGAACAAGTCTGCCTCATAGGTGCTTTCAGTGGGAGATCAGACATAACTTCCAGGCATGCATGTTCCCATTTCTCTTAACTGGTAAATCAATTCTGCTGGCAAGGCAAGAAAAGCCCTTAGCTGCAGTGCAAGTTCACAGGGTATTTTATTTAATTTTGCCTTAATTTCAAATATTTTTTCTTGAAAAGTCTGTTGGAAGACTTCCAGTCTACCTGTGTTACAATAACAGATAACAGCTGCCTGGGTTGCTCTGTACCTATCCTAAATACAAGCTTTGCCAATGTTTCTGTCCTGCAGAACCTTGCTCTGATTGAATTTGCCTCATAGAGTTGCAATGTCACATGAATGATTTTTGAGACACAGTTGGGATGGAGATGATCTGCCTTATAGACTGGAGTACATGGGTATCTTTGGGTTATATTCCCTCTTTAGAAATTACTATTTCTGCTTCTTTCCCCTTTTTCTAGCTCCCCTTCCCCCTGCTCTGCAGATTTATACTCTGGAGAAAAAAGAAACAAGCCAGCAAGGACTCAGCATAATTCTGAGGCTGTACACAAACAATCTTTCATCTGGAACCCCTGCTAACTTCATAGCAACCCTATTTACTCTTCCTCTCCTTGTTCTCTTTTTAATTCACTTTGCTCCAGCAGTTTTTATTATTTGTTTTAATTCCTTTTGCCAAGTCTCACTCTGCTTGGCTTCTGGCAATCCTCCCTCTCAATTTGTAACCTGTAATATATTATCTTCTTTATTGCCTAATACCCTTTTCCACATCTGTTAAGATTCCCTGCTTAAATATAATTTTTTGTTGTTGTTGTTGGCTGTTTATCTAGCTAAGATTACAGCCCCTTCTCTCCAGCCCTTCCCCTTTGCCATGAAAGCTCCAGATGGAATTTCTTAATGTCAAAAAGATAAAAGACATGTCTTGTCCACATTTAACTCCCTGTGGTTTTGGAGTTGGCTGGCTGCAGATAGCTGTTCCTTTCCAAATGCCTCCTGTTGCTTACTTTTTTTTTTTGTCTCTGTTCCATTCAAATTCTATGCCTTGGAAGGGATCATTAGTGATCTCACCATACCTACTGTGAACTCATTGGAAGGAACACTTTAATCTTGGTCCTGGCCAGCAACCTGAGAGTCCTCACAGTCAGATCAATAGGCCTTTTCCAGCAGTGTGAAAATACTGTGTGCATATACAGCCAGAAGAGTCAACTCTTAAGAACCAGCAGGGCCATGAACCAGCTGCTAATTCTGGCAGCTGATGTTTCTCAACCTCATCACATGAAGGGACAGCTTTGGATTGTAGGTTCCTGTGTGCTGAAACAGACTTTCATAAGCCTCTGATTGTCCATCCTGTGCCTTGACTATTAACTTCATGGTCATAATAGAGCCAGCCCACTCACGGCTGCAGATTCCACCTGGAGAAGAGACAGAAGAAGCAGCAACATTTCATTCTCACTCCCACTGCCACTGAACATTCTTCACCATGAGCAAAAGCTTTATGTTTGGGGCAGGGAGGACTGAGAGCTAGGAAAATGGGCAAAACCTTAAGAGTTGTGTATGTGCAAGGGATACAAGGACAACCCAAAGGCTGAGAATGAGAAGAAAAATAGTTGGAAGTTCATTCAACAACTTTGGATTTGCTTTTTTAGTTGATGGATTTCTTGCCTGGCAACTTTCCCCTCTTTTCTCAGGTATCCACAAAAAGAATACAGAAATTAATGACTTTTCTGTATGCAGTTGTTCAGCTATAGTTCATGTTCCTGTTTTCAGTGCCCAATACTCAGAGATTAAGTGAGTGCTGGTAATCATCATGCAATTATTTTTATTATGTGCCCCTGGAGTGCCTGGGACTGTCCAAGTTCAGGCTGGTTCCCCAGACCTGCACCCTCTAGTGCCTGAGCAAGCAGGCCCTGGCAGAACCTGTCTGGGCCACACCTAGTGAGCAGGCCTGAGTTGCTGTCTCCTCCAGAAACCCAGCACTGTGCAGGGGACACTTTTAACCACTCAGTGCATAGGTCAGTTCTGCATGTTGGATGGGCTTATGCTGAACACCACACATGGACATCCAAGCTTTTTCATCCAAAGCAATACCTGCATTTAAGATCTATGAGGCCTGTCTTATAGAAATGCTGTCCATTTTTCTCCACCTTGGCAACCTGGACAAACCTTTCCTAGCAACTAAAAATGAGGCATGTATTATGGCTTATCTTAAACCCTACAGAGGTCTAAATGCTAGCAAGGCAGCTGCTGCATAAAAATAAAACAGGGACAACTAATTCTTACAACAAGGAACTGAAAAACTGAAGAGGCAAGAGTCAGCTGAAATTAACCTCTTCTAGAGACAGAGTTCATGGAACTGGAGAGATTAATTGACTTAATTAGGAAGTTAAGAGGTGAGCAATAATTAAACTGAAATCACCTGAGAACACAGCAAGTACCTTAACCTCAAGACCATTCTTCTCTCTAAATTGGAGACAACGTTTCTCCCTCTGATTGGATAATCCCTGTAATGAATCAGCATTGATTTCAAATTGCTATTTGAGGTACAAGCGCTGCCTTTTACCCCCTGCTGGCTGCAGCAACTTGCTGGCCAGCCTACTTCAGAAGGCTGTCAAGTTCCTGTGGAAGGAGCAGCTGCAGCTGGANGTCTCTGTTCCATTCAAATTCTATGCCTTGGAAGGGATCATTAGTGATCTCACCATACCTACTGTGAACTCATTGGAAGGAACACTTTAATCTTGGTCCTGGCCAGCAACCTGAGAGTCCTCACAGTCAGATCAATAGGCCTTTTCCAGCAGTGTGAAAATACTGTGTGCATATACAGCCAGAAGAGTCAACTCTTAAGAACCAGCAGGGCCATGAACCAGCTGCTAATTCTGGCAGCTGATGTTTCTCAACCTCATCACATGAAGGGACAGCTTTGGATTGTAGGTTCCTGTGTGCTGAAACAGACTTTCATAAGCCTCTGATTGTCCATCCTGTGCCTTGACTATTAACTTCATGGTCATAATAGAGCCAGCCCACTCACGGCTGCAGATTCCACCTGGAGAAGAGACAGAAGAAGCAGCAACATTTCATTCTCACTCCCACTGCCACTGAACATTCTTCACCATGAGCAAAAGCTTTATGTTTGGGGCAGGGAGGACTGAGAGCTAGGAAAATGGGCAAAACCTTAAGAGTTGTGTATGTGCAAGGGATACAAGGACAACCCAAAGGCTGAGAATGAGAAGAAAAATAGTTGGAAGTTCATTCAACAACTTTGGATTTGCTTTTTTAGTTGATGGATTTCTTGCCTGGCAACTTTCCCCTCTTTTCTCAGGTATCCACAAAAAGAATACAGAAATTAATGACTTTTCTGTATGCAGTTGTTCAGCTATAGTTCATGTTCCTGTTTTCAGTGCCCAATACTCAGAGATTAAGTGAGTGCTGGTAATCATCATGCAATTATTTTTATTATGTGCCCCTGGAGTGCCTGGGACTGTCCAAGTTCAGGCTGGTTCCCCAGACCTGCACCCTCTAGTGCCTGAGCAAGCAGGCCCTGGCAGAACCTGTCTGGGCCACACCTAGTGAGCAGGCCTGAGTTGCTGTCTCCTCCAGAAACCCAGCACTGTGCAGGGGACACTTTTAACCACTCAGTGCATAGGTCAGTTCTGCATGTTGGATGGGCTTATGCTGAACACCACACATGGACATCCAAGCTTTTTCATCCAAAGCAATACCTGCATTTAAGATCTATGAGGCCTGTCTTATAGAAATGCTGTCCATTTTTCTCCACCTTGGCAACCTGGACAAACCTTTCCTAGCAACTAAAAATGAGGCATGTATTATGGCTTATCTTAAACCCTACAGAGGTCTAAATGCTAGCAAGGCAGCTGCTGCATAAAAATAAAACAGGGACAACTAATTCTTACAACAAGGAACTGAAAAACTGAAGAGGCAAGAGTCAGCTGAAATTAACCTCTTCTAGAGACAGAGTTCATGGAACTGGAGAGATTAATTGACTTAATTAGGAAGTTAAGAGGTGAGCAATAATTAAACTGAAATCACCTGAGAACACAGCAAGTACCTTAACCTCAAGACCATTCTTCTCTCTAAATTGGAGACAACGTTTCTCCCTCTGATTGGATAATCCCTGTAATGAATCAGCATTGATTTCAAATTGCTATTTGAGGTACAAGCGCTGCCTTTTACCCCCTGCTGGCTGCAGCAACTTGCTGGCCAGCCTACTTCAGAAGGCTGTCAAGTTCCTGTGGAAGGAGCAGCTGCAGCTGGAGTGCTTATCCTGCTGGATCTGCTGTGGGAAGCAAAACTGGACCTCCACAAATAAACTGCTCCGTGCTGACTCATTTAAAAGGAAAAATCAGTTTTGGAGATGCTGACAGGGGCTGCAGTATTTGTCTGTCTGCAGTGGGAGCTGGTGACATCTCCCACGTGGGGAAAGCGAACACGAACTCCCCCAGCTCACAGAGGAGTGTGTTATTCATGTCTTGAGGTTAAAATTCAACCTTCACTTTGATGGGCTGCAGTAGGTGAAGAAGCAGAATGAGCTATAAGCCTAACTTCCCCTCTTTGTCCCTCCCATTACCTCTCTGCTTCCCCACAGGTTGAGTATGCTGTGAGACACACATGAAATGTAGTCACTTATGCAAACCACATGTACAGAGCCCTCTACAGCCAAATGCTCCTGATGTCTGGATGCTGAAATTTCAGGATGCAGAGTCATACTCCATGGCTGTACAGCAGCACACACGTGAGAAAAGAGCCAGGACAGCAGGACAGGTGAGGCAGCAGAGCAGCACTGCCTCAGGAGCACAGAAACCTGCCTCACACCCGCTCCTGCAGTGTGGAGGTCAACTCAGACCCAACAACTGTTGCTGGGCTTTGCTTTTGAAACCCTGCATTTCTTTTTAAACTATTTCGGTGGTTCCCTTTCAGAGCACAGGTTATTCCGGGATATACCAAGGCTTAAATTACACAGTAAGGGCCTCCTTTAACAAACAACTTGAATTTCATTCCAGGCACATTGCTGTACCAGCTGCTCCCACTGCACAGGACTTCTCCCACACCTGTTGCTTGCGTGTCTATAGTGTTTGATCAAGGTAAAAAAAAAAAAATAAAAATTTTTGTTTCTGTTAATTCTAAAAAAAAAAAAAAAGTGTTTAAAAACCCATTGGGAAGGGTTTGGGGCTTTTCTTACTTAAGCTTTTTAGATTTAATGGTAGACAGCAAAAGGGCAAAGATCAGCTCAAGCAAGTTCTCTACTTGTTAGAACCCAGAGCAAGAAGGAAAATGTTCCTTGGGTTATTGCACTGTCTAAACCTGGGATTTTTCTGGTGCATTCATTATGGTGAGAAATGCCTGTATGACTACTGATAATTTGTGCATGTCTGCTAGTGTTAGATAGGACCCTGAACAGACCCGTGGGTGCTCTCACCTCTTGTGTTCTCATTCTGTCTGATTAGCTCCTGCAGGGTGTGGGATGGGGGCTCCTGGAGCTAACTGACTGCAGACCTTTCCATTTCCTCCTGCAGCTTTACAACCAACTACAAGAAAAGCATTCTGTGAGAACACTGGAATCCAAATGCTCAACCATGGATCCCTTAAGGTAAATCAGTGAGTTAGGCTAAGGCCTGTGCATTAGGAAAAGTAGTGTGATGCCTGGGACAAGTTGGTACACCCAGACTAGTGTCAACAGTGATCCCACTCTGGTGCAAGGGGCAGGTGCCACTCCCATTTCCATTACCTTGGTCGAGCTCGGTCCCCTGGAACCGGCCCTCAGGACGGGAATCAACCACCTGGAACTGCAGGGACACCACATTCTGTATCATCTCCTCGAAGGTCTTCAGCAAGGCCCTGTTCAGCCTGGCCTTAAAGACGGCCGGGGCAGGCTGGCTGACCTCTGCCGTGACAGGGTGCCCCTCTTTTACCCAGTTCTTGAAGCCGCCGTTCAGCACAGAGACCTCCTTGTGCCCAAAGGCTCGGAACATCCACCAGGCGCGGGGGGCGTAGAAGGTGCCCAGCTCGTCCCCATCGTACACCACCACGTGGGTGTCATTGCTCACCCCCAGGCGCCCCACGTAGTTAGCGAAGTGAGCCTCGCTGGGCAGCATGAAGTCGTAGGGAGAGGCCTGGTCCCGGCACTCCTCGATGTCAAAGAAAGATGCCCCGGGAATGTGCCTCTCCTTGAACTCCTGCCGGGCATTTCGCTCCTGCGGCGGGTACCAGGAGGCATCCAGAACCCGCAGGCTCGGCCCCACCCGCCCAGCCCGCACGGCTTCCGAGAGCCACTTGGCGGTGACCAGAGCCCTGCTGAGCACCGGCGGCGCCATCTCGGAAGGTCGAGGCCGGGAGGGGGCGCCGCGGCTGGGGAGACGGATACACTCACACTCACACTCACACTCACACTCACACTCACACAAAATGGCGGCGGCGGGCGGCCGCGGGCCGGGAGGCGCGGCCGGAGGGGGCGGTGCGGAGGGCGGGAGGGCCGCCCGGGACCGGCCCCTGGGAGGGTCCTGGCTCCCGCCCCCCGGAGGCCGCCATGGCTGGAAGGGACTGAGGCAGCGGTGCTGCTCCGCTGAGGCCCAGCACCGAGGTACTGGGTGGCTCGGCGGGTCGGCCCCGCTCCTTCCCCCGCCGCTGCGCGGAGGGAACCGCGGCCCATCGCCGCCGAGGCTGCAGGTGTCCGGGGCTAGACGGGTCGCAACGGGAGGCGCTGGAGGTCCAGCCTGCGGAAGGGGCGTCAGGCTCCCGGTAAGGCCTCGAGCGGAGGTGTGCCCCGGGGCTGTGAGAGAGCTGGGCAGGGCCCCTGTCATCGTGGGGCCGGGCCTCACCCCGCTTGTTGCTGTCAGCACTGGCAGGTGGCCGCTGGGTGTGGAGGAGCCACCTGGGCTATGGGGAATTGGGGGCATAGCTCTCCTGCTCGGGGTTTGAGCTGAGCTCTGCGAAGTGCTTTATTTGCAAGGCTGGAGTATTTCAGACCCCTCACTGTCGGCTTAGCCAGCACCTCAGTGCAGACACAGGTCACTGGGCCCAAAATGCACCTTCATCCAGATGCTTTTTGCGAGGCTGGTCTCTAATTGATGACTTCCTTCCTTTCGCAGTCTGGTGAATTCAGGCAGACCCCAGGAATCAGGTAGTCTGGGACAGGACTCCGGAGCGATGTCGCAACAACTCCTCTACCGTGCTCTGGTGTCTGCAAAATGGCTTTCAGAAGCCATCAAGTCCCGTCAAGCTGGTCTGGCCTTGAGAATTGTTGATGCATCCTGGTATTTGCCAAAGATGAAGCGTGACCCGAAGCGGGAGTTTGAGGAGCGCCATATCCCTGGGGCAGTTTTCTTCGACATTGACCAGTGCAGCGATCGTACTTCGCCTTACGATCACATGCTGCCCAAGGCTGCTGACTTTGCTGAGTATGTGGGGAAGCTGGGTGTGAGGAATGATTCTCATGTCGTGGTGTATGATGGCAGCGATCAAGGTCTCTTCTCAGCACCCCGGGTGTGGTGGATGTTCCGGGCCTTTGGACACGAAGCTGTCTCCCTTCTGGATGGTGGCCTGAAGAACTGGCAACGAGAGGGGAATGCACTGAGCTCTGGGAAAACCCAGGTAGCTCCCACTGAGTTCCATGCCTCATTGGACAAGTCTCTGGTAAAAACATATGAAGACGTCTTGGATAACATGGATTCCCACCACTTCCAACTTGTGGATGCACGTGCTGCAGGACGGTTCCAGGGAGTAGAGCCAGAGCCCCGAGATGGTAATGTGCCTCCTGAGACATAGGCATAATAAAACAGGGGCTTCATTTAAGGTCCCTATCAGAGTCCTGTAGAGGTGATGAAGGGAAATAAAGTTGTCCTTTATGGGATGGGTTTTGAGGTGGTGTATCCACCTGTCCTTCTTTCTTTTTGATTAGAAAGTGTGGCTCTTTGAAAATTCAGGGGTAAGGAAGCTGTATATTTTTTTGGGGTGAGGAACATGGCTTTCACACACCTCAAAGATACTCACTGTGTCTTTTGATACTTCATGTACTGATGCTTCTTTTCCACCCAGAGTGCCTGTGGAGGTGCTTCAGTCAGTGCCTCATCAGAATGAGCTGCTCTGATTCAGGGAAGATGTGGAAGGAGTGGGGAGGAAGAACAGAATTTGACAGGATTATGTCCTGTGTAACCTGACAGTTAGAACCATCCTCCTTTGAGCAATTAGTAATCTTGTAAAGCAAAGTTTAAACAAAAATAAATGTATTTATTAAAAAAAAAATACACTAAACAAACTGAACAATAAATATTAGTCCCAGTGAAACAGAGAATGAGGTTTACAATGGATTTGTCCCAGTCAACAGAGGTTAATTCCTATCTGTATTGCTTTTTCTACAGGAATTGAGCCTGGTCATGTCCCTGGGTCGACAAACATCCCCTTCACTGATTTCCTCACAGAGTCTGGCTTAGAGAAGACCCCCGAGCAGATCCGCAGTCTTTTCCAGGAGAAGAAGGTGGACCTCTTAAAGCCAGTGGTAGCCACGTGTGGCTCTGGAGTCACTGCCTGCCATGTGGCCCTGGGGGCATACCTCTGTGGCAAACCTGATGTTGCTGTGTACGATGGGGCCTGGGTGGAATGGTACATGCGGGCACAGCCTGAAAACATTATTTCTGAGGGAAAAGGGAAGACGGTGTAATAAGCTGCTTTGTCTCCCAGCTGTGCAGATCATTTGCCTTGAAACTGGATTTGGAAAAGATGGGTTTAGCATTCCTGGTTAAGTGTCTTGAGGTGAAGGTGTTGGGTGATAAGTACAGGCACATGGTGCTTTGGCACTTTCTCCTTACCCCGTGGCTGCTGCTTAGGAGCATAGAGATGACCTGGGCAGTCAGCTCGAGGTGACCCTGCTTGAGCAGGTGCACGAACCTTATGTCCTCCCAAGGTCACTTTGAACCCCAGCTGTGATTCTGTCACCTTTTTACTATATCAGATGGAAGGGAGAGTCCTGGTGGCAACATGGAGAAGTAACTAAGTCAAGCCAGGCTCATGACTTGGGACATTTCACTATGTTTTCTCACAGGTGGGTCATACTTGTATAACTGTGCCTCATAATCCTGCTCTTGCCTCTGCTAGAAGCCATTTATGCACTTTATGGCCATTTGAATGCAAAACGTTGGGGAAAGATATCACTGTTAAAGGAGCAAATATGGCTTCCAGGTTGGCACTTAGGCTAGAGACTTGGTTTGGATTTCTTCTTGCACTTGGACTCAACTTTAAAGTGTACTTAGCCAGTTTTGTACTCCTATGTTCCAAAATCCCCCTTGGGAAGAAGAGAAGATCCTAGCATTAAAAAAAAAAAAAAAAAAAGGGTAAATAAACATGTGTTTCAAGGTCTTTCTGCTGAATTGAATTTATGTTGAGTGTTGCTTGGGTGATTCCTTTTCAGGAACTCTATTTTTTATGGGATTGCTTGTCTTGATGATTCAAATGAGATAGTTCCTTCTCTCCGTGAGTAGAACTATGGCTCTTTGGCTGGAAGACAATGGCATGCCTCTCTCTTGGAACTTTGCACCACTTTCTGCTTTCAGTCCTTAGCCATTTGCTTTTTGGCCTAAAACATTAAGTCAGTCACAGGCAGCCCTGTTCTTCGAAGTCTGGATAGCAGCTCACAGAGTAAAAACTGGACTGCATGAGTGTTTCTGTTCTTTCCATGAGAGCTGCAATCCCCTTGGATATCCCTGACAATGTTCAGGAGTTTATTCTTCAGGATTTTCTTCTCTAGACTGGTTCTTCTCTTGGGCTTGCAGCAGCAGATACCTGTGGGCATTTGAAGATGATGAGGTCATTCTTTCTAGGGGATCCTATGGATGCTTTAGGGTCTTAGCTTTTCAGGGTCCCCTCCCAGCCACTATGAAGGCTGGATCCTTTCCCATTGGAGAGTGTTTATTCTTCATGTTTCCTTTGGCCTCACTTGTCTGCAGCCCTGGGTTCTTCCAGGGCTTGCACACGAGCTCCCTTTCTGTATCTCCTCTGGGGGTTACATTTCCCTATCTAGATAGTTTCTTCCTTTGGCCTTCCCACCCACACGTAGCAGCCTGACCCTTCTTTCCTCCCATTTCTAGTGGCTGGAAGCATTTAATTCCCCAGTTTATATCCAGTCTTAACAACTGATCTCTTCTGGGACTTGGGGCTGGCATTACAGCAAGTGTTGAGTGTATTATACAGAGTGTGCAGGGATATGAAATGAATGACCCTTCACTATGCAGTGCAAGACACAGATTTAGATAAAATAATAAACCTTTATATCTAACCATCTTCCATTTAGTTCTTTGGGCTTAGACTTTCCCAAAATGGTTTCCTTTGCAAGGTACACAGCACAGCCTGCAAATTATTAAGGCTTTCATTTCTGGATCTAATTGATGGTTGGTTTTTTGTTTTTTTTTTTACTACTTCCTTGCAGTCTGTAGCTGAGAGCACTTAAAGCCAACCTTTGTAAGTTTAAATATGGTATGGACGTGAAAACAAAAAGATAAGCACTGTCTGGGGTGATTGGCTGGGAACAGCAACTGGTGCTAAAGTCTCTGCCAAGGGACCTCCCAAACTGAGCAATGTGGATGCTACTTGTTAAGACACTTAAGGTAATTGTACAGGCAGTGTTGTCTGGCATAGGATCCCATAGCAGGATCTGGCATGTCACCTCAGTTCAGGATTTCTAGCTTCTCCTGCCATTAGCCAAGCTAAAAGGTCATGAAAGTTTAACACCCTGGGTGTAGCTGAGAGGTGGGGCTCATGTTGTGAGCATTTGGCCAGGCCCCTATGTGCAAACAGGCTACCAGGAGTGCTGTGCCTCTTCAGTTTCTCCAGGAAGATTCTGTTATTACAGAAAATGGATGTATTCTTTCAAACCTTGTTAATGTTTTTCAGTGAATGCAAAGGGACTGGCTTTTGGTCATGTCCCTCCAGAATATTTGACAGTGCAGCTTAAGTGCTGAGTTTCTTTTTTTCCTTTTGGAATCTCTGCTCTCTCTTGAGAGGGAGCTGCTTTTCTCTGTCCTGTGTGTGATGGGGAGATGCCTGGTGCAGCTCAGCTATCCACCTGATGATTGCAAACTATGTGAAAGGTTTCTTTCTCCCTTTGCTCTACATTTTGACTGGCTGGCTTGATGACATGTAGCAGGGTCCTTTCTCCTCTCTGGTATATGTGCCAAGGTTGGCAGTACTCAACTGCCTTTATCCTGGCCATGTTTTGAACCACAACATCTCAGTGGTGCTTCAGTTTCCCAGCTTTTGGCAAATCTCTTACCAGACAGCTTTCCCTTCACTTCCCCACAGAGGACAAATGGAGAACTTCCTCCCCATCACAAGATAATTTGTTTTTCTGGGCTAAGCCCTGTTACATCACGTAGCAAAGAGTGTGTTCTAATATTCTCCATCCTTTTAGCTGAGATCTGTTCTCATGCTGCAGGCAAAGCACTGGGAACATTGTGGAGACCAAGACAATGTTTTCAAAGCCTGAAGACTGCAAAAACCTATTTTGAGCCATAACAGATGCTACTGGACATATGTAACAGCTAAGGGGACTTGCACTAGGACTATAAACGTTCTGTGAATCCTTATGTCCCTGACTCAGTGGGTGGGTTTCCTATGGGAACTGGAAACTGGGAAGGGAAGCAGTAGATACGAATGCAAATCACTCATGTTCCTATCTCTCTTGTGGAAAATTTGCCACAGGGAAGGGGAATAGCCTATTTGGTGAGCTAGGACTCATGATGGCCAAAAAGTAGCCTAAAAGCCTCCCTGATGCAGGAAGAGAGGGATGTTGACTGGAGCCCTTACAGCTCTCTATATAAATTTAAGAATCCCAGGTCAGAATGGTTCATTGGTATATTTTACTATCTGAAATACATTTGTACTGAAGCAGTTTTGGACTCTGTGAAAGGTGTGGTCAATGGTTCTCCAAAAATAATCGCACAATCCCTTGTTCCTGACACATCTTGTTCATTCCCTGCATTCCTCTTCCTTCCCTTCTGCTGCCTAGCAGTCAGGTTGCGCTAATTCACACTTCACTTCCCAGCAAACCATTTGTTCCCCTTCAAACTTTCCCAAATTCCAGAGCAGCCCTTTTTCTGCTAGCACCATGTCCCTTCACACCAGCAATCACTATGTGAGCAAGGGCAGTTGCTGTTACCTGCAGGGGCTTTTCTTACTCCATCTGTCACAGTCCCAGCTTGCAAATGGATGCTATGCGATGGTTCTTGTTCCTCCTCCCAGCACTTTGCAGCAGAGGTGAGGGGGACAGACAGACTTTACACACTGTTCTGATGCAGGTGTCTTTCTCACAGACTGCAACAGGCACAAGGAGCTGTTGAGTGATCAGCTGGGGCCTTTGCCTGCATACATTAGGGCCTTTCTCATCCTGCTCCCATGTGCCTGGCTCATCTGGCAGTCAAGCTGAGCTTTGGCTCAAGTGAGCCATCTTCCTACAACCCCCAAGTTCACTGTAGGGAGTTTTCTTTACCAAGTTCACTGTAGGCTTAATGGTAAAATGTCAGAGCATTACTCTCTTCCCCTTCCCACTTACAGGAGAGAAGAGAGGGGAGACGGTTTCTTCCATGATGCCTCATGTCAGTGTGTTACAGTAACTAAATAATTGCACTGCTTTAATCCCACATGTGTGTTCCCAGCCTGCCAGATTGGTGGCACTGTCTGTGCCATCCCTGCTTCCAGTGCTGCTCCACAATGCAACAATTTCATCAGAGCAGCTCTGCAACATCAGCCATGCATCGTACACCAGCCTGCAAGAGAGGTATGGGGTGCTGCAGTGTGTGAGCTGTATGTCACAGAAAAGAAGGCTCTGGGGATAGGAGTGGTGTACCTTGACCTCTTTCCTTACTCATAGTATACCTCTTTAGATTTATCAACTAACCTTTCATACCATGAAAGCAAGACTTGAAGTGCTGGCCACAGGTGGAGGCTGGTGTTGATGGGGGAAGGCACTGGTGTGGGAGAGGTCGGGGAAGAAGGCATTAAGAACAAAAGATGGACCTAAAATGGAGCAAGAGGCTGAGGGGCTGTTAGAGAAGGAGAGGGACACAGAGTGAACTCTTGATAGAAAAGAAAACTAAGGCAGGGCAGATTTCTTGGAGTGGGAGATAAGGGGCTATAGGCTGCCACCCAACTGCTGCATTCATATCAGTTTATCAGGGAGCCTCAGTCCTCACCCAGGTCTCTGTTTGAGCTGCAATGAGCCCAGACAGGGTCCTGTATCCCTTGCACACCAGAGTTCAGGGCAGAGCTCTTTGGTTTGACTTAGAACCACAAATAGGAGGACAACAGTCTCACAGTCCAGAGCTGTGTTGCACTGTGTGAGTCTAAGCATCTTTGATTCACACCAGTGCTCAGTGAGGACTGGTCTAAGGGCCAGGCAGTAATTTGGGCCAAAGTCTGCTCCATTTAGATAGACAAAAATAATTTTTGATCCTCTCCCTGTTACTGTTCACTCTAGTGCTGTCCAGCTCCTGATATAAACTCAGGGAGATACAGAGTTATTTGAATTTACACCCTGCAGCAGCTGAATTGTTCCTCTGCTTAAATTAGCTGGAGGTCAGCAATCTTGAAACCTTTTCAATGTTACACTTTCTTCCCCTCCTCCTCTTTGCACTCCTCCAAAGAAAGGAGCAAAGTACACACACTTTGTGAAGGAAGTCCTGGGTGATTTGGGGGAAGGGTGACACTGCCTTCATGTCCTGTAATGATAAAAGGGAGAGATTTGTAAACAAGAGGGAAGGACAAGAAGGAATATGAGTAAAACATAATGTTCCTCTTACCTACCCTCTTCCTCCGATAAACCCCCACCTCAAAAGACACAACAATGTATGTGTAAGAACAATGAAGTGTCTGCAAGGCTCTGTGGTGCTGCATTGCTCTGGCAGGAAGAGCCAGGAAGTTGCTCACATGAAGGAAGGTTTCGAGCCACGTTCAGATGAAACATCAGCCTTTCCAAATATGCTCAAGCTGCTGTCAAGCATGGCTGTGCTTCGGTGGGAGTGAGAAAAACAGAGCTGCTAGAGAGAGAGAGCTCATCTGGGACGTGCCTGTGCCAAGGAGTGTGTTTGAATAGAGTCCCGTGGTCCGTGAGTTGCTAAGCTCCAGGCTCGGCCTGGCAGGGCGAGTTTGGCACATTGGCCTCAGTGGGTGATATGTGCCTGGGCAGAGGTGAAACTCCACACAGAGCCAAGTTAAAATCTGAGCTGTTTTGCACAGACAGAAACGGCGATGGCAGGAGCACAGGGGAAGAACACAGGGGGTCTCTGTCTGGCACAGTTGGTGCTGGTGGGAGAGCACAGCAGGAGAGTTTGCTGAGTCAGCAACTCTTCAGAGCTGGAAGAAAAATTGTCCCTACCCCCTGCCTACCCCCCTTCATGCAGATCCAGAGTACAGTTCCCAGAAGTGTCCCTACGTAAGTTAGCAAGAAGGCTAACACTGTCTGCACATTTTGCAGCAAGAACAACGTGGCACCTGCTGGAGCACTGAGCTGTGAGCCTGGAGTGATGAATCTCCTGAAGGGAAAGCTGTGGAGTAGTGTGATGGGTTTGATCTGCTGACTGGCAGGGAAGAGGTTGTTCCTCCTGACTGCGGGGGTGCTCGCAGGCATGACCCAGGACTGGAAGCAAGCAGACTGCCAGCTGCACAACCTGGGTCATGTAATACAGTGTAGGCATTACATTGTCCTCATCGTAAGGACAGTGGGCTGGGAGAACTACAGCTCCCAGCACCCTTTTGTGCACGTCCCTGCAAACTACAGTTCCCAGAACCTTTTAACGAGCTGGAGAGGTTGTCCGTGGAAATAAATGCCGGCGATTTTTGCATAACATTCTGCACCTCCGAAGTGCTGGCCAAGCCTTGGTTAGTGAAAACGGGAACAGGGGAGAAGTCCCGGGGTGTCAGCGCTCTGGAGCTGTGGCTCTGCCCACCCCTAATAGCCGCAGCAACACCGTCCAGCACGCAGCATCCTTCCTCCCCTCGGGCCTCCCTCGGCGGTCAGAGAGAGGACGCTGGCCCCCGGGAAACACCACAGGGGAGAGGAGAGGCAGAGAAACTACAGATCCCAGCATCCTCCACAGGAGACTCCGCAGCACCTGCGGCAGCCCCTGCACACCGCGGGACGGGGGGAGGGGGGCATGAGGATGAGGATGGAGGGCGGGGAGGAGATGCAGGGCGCCGTGGGCCTGCGCCGCGCCTGGGACTTCGCGCCACCCGCGGGCACCCGGGCCAAGTGGGTGAAGCTCAATGTGGGGGGCACCGTCTTCCTCACCACCAGGCAGACTCTGTGTCGGGAGCAGAAATCTTTCCTGTGTCGCTTATGCCAGGGCGAGGAGCTGCAGTCGGACCGGGTAAGGCAGCTGCGTTGCCTCCCGCACCGTGCCCCACCGAGCACGGGCAGGGCTGGAGGGATGCAGGGATGGAGCCAGGCCCCGGCAGCTGCAGGAGTCACCGAGCGTAACCTGCTCTTTCTGCCCCCGCCTCCAGTGAAGGAGTTCCTCTTCCTAGACCCCATCTTTCTTTGTCGTAGCCTGGCACATGTCTTGTCCATATGAGGAAACGAGAGGCCATCTCCCCTCCTCTCTGCCTCTACCGCTCCCCAGCCCTTGGGTCTACTTCCCAGATGTACCTGCTGACTCAGCCTGTGCACTGTAGGTCCCTAGGAGGGGCTCTGCTCTCTCACACCATGCCTGTAATACACAGTTGCAGGAGGCTGAGGCCCAGTGTTTTTTTGCTTTCTCAGCTCTGCTGGTCCATGCTGAAGAGGGCACGCTGGGCATACCAATGCAGGAGTTAAAATTCAAGTTGGGCTGGCTGGCTAGGGACTCTCAGGGGCCCTTGGTTTCCAAAGAGTCTTAGGAATAGTGGACTTTTTTGCTTAAGTTTGTATTTTCTTGTAGTCTGGAACATGTGACGGGTTGCTACAAGTTTCCCATGGGGTTTTTCTCCTTGTGATCTATCTCTGTTGCTAGGATGAGACTGGTGCATACCTAATAGACCGGGACCCCACTTACTTTGGACCCATCCTGAATTTCCTCCGTCATGGGAAGCTGGTCTTGGATAAAGATATGGCTGAAGAGGGTGAGTCTTTGATCTCAGAAACTTCCCACTTAACATTGCTGCTATAGCCAGGACATGGTAGGACTTGCTGTTGATCTTCTTGTCTCTTACTCTCCACCTGGAGGTTGATTTGGGGGGGATTTGAGAGAGCTATTTCTTCAGCACTTGGAAAATATACCAGAATTTCCTTTACTGAAGGGACTTGGAGTAGGCAAGACCTCTCAGCCTCAATAAATAGTTTTTCACTTGTTCCTGATTCACTTTTAATCAGACTCTGCAACTGAATTTTCTGTTAATGACTGAGTGTTTCTAATTAGGACTGAAAACCCAAAAGACCAAATAAAACCAAGCTCATCTCTTTTACTGACTGTAATAAAGACTATAATTAATCAGTGATATACAATGTATGCTACTGCTACTAGTGTTCTGATGGGTTGTGAACTGCAGCAGTTTCAGTGGAGCAAGCCAGATAAACCAATCCCTCATTTGAGGCTGACAGGAGGTCCAGTAGGATAACTCAGTAACATTATGGTGTTACCAGCTGGCAGTCCCCAGTGCCTCGTTATTTTTTGGATGCAAGAGTCTAACAAAGAGCCAATTGAAAAGACAGGCTGTGCTGTCCAGCCCTTGCCAAGCAGAGTTTCTGCATTTTCATTAGCCTTGCCTCTCTCACATATTTTTACCTAGTAGAAGGAGTGTTTTCTTCAGAATCGTGAGTTTTAATTAAAAGAAAAAACATATCTCAAGCAATGGTACAGAGTTGTAATAAACATAGTTCTGAAGTGTCTCCTACTTGCCATCTCTTGTATTCCTGAGGTCAGACAGAGGTAATCAGCAGGTTTTAGCATCAAATCTGAAGCACAAACAGGAGTCCTGTTCATAGCTTAACATTGCCTTTTGTTCCTGCTGCAGACATTCAGGCTGGCATAAAACCCCTTAAATGATTCACAGATGAATGAGGGATTTGGAAGAGACCTGAGTGTGTCAGGTAGTGAAGAATCAATCTCCCCACCTGCATTGTTGGTGTACTGCCCAAGGGATGTGTGACTGTTGGCTGCCAGCCACCCTTCCCTCTGGGAGCACCTCCCTTTCCCTGAAGCCTTGTTGGCAAACAGATGAGTCTCAGGAGAGGTGATGGATGTGGACACTGCATAAAAAAAAAACCAAATCCAAAACAAAACCCACAAACCAACAACAAGACACTTAGCTGTTTACCTGCTTTGAGGTGAAGCACAGGGGAGAGAGACAAAAATAATCTCCAGTCATATGGGACTGCAAGGTGGGTGTAACCCCAACTGGCCCAGGAGGAAAGGTTGGATTTTCTAGGGTGTTTTGGTAGTAAGGTCAGAAAAAGTTTTGGTTCTCTGCCTTAAGAAGAGGGCCTGAATAAGGTGATAACTAGTGGTCATTTAGAGAGGCTGAAGCCTACATTTATTCTCCTTGGCCAGTTATCAAGGAAAGGTATTAGCAGTTCTCAGCAAAAGCCTTAACCAGCAGTGCCTTTTTCTCTAGTAGCAAGCAGCTTAAGGAAATAGGGGTGAACATTAGAAATGCAATGCAGAGAACTAGGGTTCAGATATCTGCAGTAAGAGTTTTCAAGCAACAGAAACCTGTTAGAAAGTGAGGCTGCAGCACTATTTTTCCCTTTGGACCTTGGGAAGCTCAAAATTTATCTTTTGAAAGCAAAAAAACGCACCAAAACCAGGCTGTTAACTTTCTATCTTTGTGGTCTTTCTGTCTTCCTTTCTCAGGGGTTCTAGAAGAAGCCGAGTTCTATAACATTGGTCCTTTAATCCAAATCATCAAGGATCGACTGGAGGAGAAAGATTACACAGTACCTCAGGTATGGAGGGAAATGGCAAGGAAAGAGAGAGTGGGGTGGGCAAAGGAATGTGGAAAGGAAAAAGTGAGTTCAGAAGGAGAGCAAACTTGGCAGAAACAGCAAGGAATGGAAAGAAGCAACTAATTAAGAGTTTCTGTGCCAATGTCTACATAGCAAAATCTTGCAGGGGACAGGCTACCACCATTTTAGTTACAATAAGCAAGGTACAGGCTTGTTTTGCATCCCCAGAAGTAATGCTGGATGTAGTCCCTGAAACCAGGTTGTCTCCTCCAGCTTTTGGAAGAAAGCAGCTGGTTGCTGTGGGCTATGGAAGAACGTTTGTGAGAGAATGAAGGAGTTGTGGGAACTCTGGGAGTGTAATTATGGTGAAGAGCATGGGGATGCCTATAGAGAAGCCTGGAGGGAACAGATGAAGAGACTGTGAAGGGTTACATGCAGATAGTGAGGCATAAGGAATTAATCCTGTGGCATAATCACTCCTTGGCTTGGCTAATAACCTTTTCAAATCTGTATTCTGGGAGTGTTGGCTCATATCTTACTTTTCATCAGGTTGTAAGCATCCAGCAACACAATCACTTTGCACTTGCAAAACCTCGTCAGCATCTGTGACATTTGCAAAAATGACTTTGTAACAACAAATGCAAAGTCCCCATTGAAGAGCCTGTGTCTTTTGGGGGCAATGTAAGAAGCATTCAGCTCAGTCCCTCCTCTCCAGAAGAAGTACTCTTGTTCTTGCTCCCCATGACAGCATAGTAGAAAGTTGAGTTGTGGCTTCCACTCTGCTTTAGCCTGGGATATGGGGAAGAGGACAGGACTGTCAAGGAGGAGTATTACCACTTCATTCTGCAGGAGGGCAACAGCCTTTAGCATCTGAACTATTGTCAACGTGCTCTGCAATTTTACTGTCAGGTGCCTCCTAAGCATGTCTACCGTGTGCTACAGTGCCAGGAAGAGGAGCTCACTCAGATGGTTTCCACTATGTCAGATGGATGGTGCTTTGAGCAGGTATGGAGAAGGTGGAGGAGGATGGGAAGGAGTTGTCTTTGGGGAAAAGATCATGGATACCATACAGTCCCCAGAAAAGGCACTTTCTGAGTATATTGGATCGGTCATTGATGCTGCTGTCACACCATCTCTTGCCCCTTCTCTAGAGATTTAGACAATACTGTGTGAGGTTAAGCTGTTTTGCACTCTGGCTGACTCCTCTCCCCGTTCTCTGTGCTGCCTCCTCAGCAGTTTTGAGGCCTTTCTACTGGGGGTATGGATTGAACTCCATGCTGCACGGGGTGGGCTTTCTGCCTTGCTCCCCAGGCAGAGTGGATGTTTGCAGTAACGTGCTTGTGATCCTTGCTCTTATCTTTCCTAGCTTGTGAACATTGGCTCATCCTATAGCTATGGGAACGAGGATCAGACAGAGTTCCTGTGCGTGGTCTCCAGAGAGCTGTACAACTCTGCCAGTGGCCTGAGCTCTGAGCCCACTCACAAAGCCAAGGTGAGACCAACTTGGCCATGGCCTTGCCCTGTTGCCTATGAGATCCTCTTTGTTACTCCCTTTCTTTCTGCTCTCCACTGTGACTGTGGGGCACCTCAGTGTTGAAATGCAGGGGCTTTTCTTGGTGTTATACCCACATTGCCCAAAGGAGGAGGGTGTGTGTTGAGAGTGTTGGTGTCTGGCTGTGTGTGGCAAATGGCTTTAGCAAGTGACCCTGGCATTTCTGATGCTACTCTCCCCCTCATGCCTCTTCATTACCATGCTGTGTGTGTCTCTGCTTCTAGGGTGTGATTTTCCTGAAGCTTTTGCAGCAATCTCTTTCCTTTTGCTGAGTCCCAGCCTAAAGGGCAGATCACCTGCTCCTCTTTTGAGTGAAGGACAGAAACATGTGGCAGTGCATGGCATCCTATAGCCATCTGGGGGACAGGAAGGAACATCAGTGACTGATGGCAGTTGTTGGGCAGTGGGATCAGAATGCTTGTAAGTGGGTTAGATAGCCCCAATATGATACTCCAGAGGAAGACAAGTCTCTTTGCTCCTTGACCTAAAGCTGTCTTGGCCAGGGGGAAAGGTCCCTTTTTGTTCCAGTGTCATGACCATTGCTTTATTCCCTTGTGTGTCAGCAAGAACTGCTATGGCTCATCTTGCAAATATCTCCACTGTTCTTGTCTTTGTCCTGCATGCTGGTCCACAGCGCTCAGAGGAGGACCTGGAGGAGGAAGAGCAGGAGGTGAAGGAGGAGACAGAAGCAGAAGCAGAGGAGAAAGGTGCAGCAAATCCTTGAGGAAAATGATAGAAATACCCCCCTCAAGCCTAGACTCATCCACCTTTCTGGTAAGAGCTCACAGCTAGCAGCAGGGAAGGACTAGGGTAGGTGTGGGGTCCTCTGCAGGAGCAGGAGTCTCTCTGGAGATAAAGCTGATGGGAGAGCTGTTACTGTGGCTGCTGCTTTGTAGTTTAAACTGTTTGGTTTATTTATGGTTGTATTTTCATTTTGCAGACTGTCCAACTATTTGGGATTGCACTAAGCTCTTTCTTCCTCTGGACCCTCCTGCACCCCTATGTCCATCCCAGCACTGTCACCTATCTCCCACCCTGCCCCAGTCCCCAGCATCCCACATCCTTCTTTCTGTTCTGTTTGCCTCGCAGGGTTCAGAGTGGTCCCTGCCTGGGGCCCTGTCTCTCTCTGCTCCTCACTTTTCCTCCTCTGCAGGTATGTTACCTGTCTGCAGTCAGCTCCCACCAGCCTGAGCTCTGCATGAGTGACTCACTTCCCTCTGTGGGTATGGCCCTGGTTTGTAGAGCTTGGGGAGGGGAAGGAGGGAGGGGAGGTTGACATCCCTAAAGTGTCTTTTCTGATCCTTATCCTATGTGTGCCTTACCTGCCAAGCAGGCCCTGCAGCTCTGGACCAGAGACTCTGGCAGCAGAAATGAGAGTGCAGCTGGGAGAAATGAAGAAGGGTGGAAATGAATGCAAAGGAGGCAGGTGTGACAGGGGGGAAGAGGGAGCAGTCTGCTACGTGTCTGCCTTACACACATGCCAGATCTCTTCTCCAGACTGCCCTCCACAGCTCCTTTACTTGCCAGCCTGAGAGCAATTTGAAGAAGGCAGCCTGTTATTTTCCCCTCCCTGCTCTTGCTTCCCTGGGCTTTTATCTCTGCCAAGGTGAGAGTGCAGTGGAAGAGGGTGATGAAGGCAGACCAGAAGTGGCCGGGCCCTTCTCCAGATGTTCTTGCAGCTGTATGCAAAATGAGCCTCTGTGCTCTGCCTGCTGCTCAGGGAGGCTGCCTGGCCATTAGGGGTTGGGCTGGGTACTGACAGCTTTAGAAGGAGGATTCCTCTCTTGTACTGGAAAGTTGTGGGGCTCTTATTAAACCAGAATTGGTCAGTGCTACTCTCTGTGCTGGTGGAGGGCTATTGTTTTATATTTTTCATATTTCTCTCTCCCACTGTTTGAGAGCCTCCTTGTCCATGGCTGTAGGACCTGTCATTCTCTTAAAAGTCAGTGTATGTTAATCATGTCTAATTTTCCTTCTTTTGTCTCCATCCTTCCACACTCAATCTTTTTTATTTTCTTCTGTTCTCATTTCCTCTGTCATTTCCCTTTTTCTGTTTCTCACTCTTCCCTCCATGCTCAATTGCTTTTTTTTTTTCCCCTGCTGTTGACTTTTTTCTTTCTCTCTCCTCTAGTTGTTACAAGTCAGAGGTCTGAGGATGTGAACTCGACACTTCACTCCAGCCTTTTCATTTCTTGTTCGTATCTTTATTTTTGTACTGGAGTGCATAGCAGCCCCCTGCCCCACAGTGAGACCTCCCAGCCCTCTTCGTTCTTCACACGCAGCCACTACTTTTTAGACTCACCTCGGAGGCCTGAACCTCCAGCCCTGGAGGAGAGCAGATGCTCCATGGACCCCCTGGGCTGCTGTAGGGGACCACAGCCCCCTCCTGTGCCTGGCAGGCTGGCTTTCCTTAATGTCACAGTGGCCCCTGCTGGGGACATCAGTGATCAGCCACTGCAGCCTGCTATCCCTTCCTGAACACCCTGCATGCCACTGAGGCCCCGAGGTGGTGGCAGCCGTGGAAGGACAAGTCCTTACCCTTTTGCTGTTGCAGGCAGCTGGTCTGGTCTTGTGGCCAGAAGACAAATAAAGAACCAATGTCCCTTTGTTCACAGAATCACAGAATCAATATGGTTGGAAAGGACCTCCAGGTTCATCAAGTCCAACCTTTGTCCTAGCATTTTTCTAACCACTACACCATATCCTCAAAGGCCACATCTATTCGTTCTTCAAACACCTCCAGGGATGGTGACTCCACCACCTCCCTGGCCACCTGCTCTGTTTTTGGGGTGTCCCTGTGCTGGGTATCACACTCCCTGGTGCTCCTCCCTGTCCCCCAAAGCAGCCCTGTGTTGGCAGGGTGAGGAGGAGACAGGTCTGCTGCCCATTACCTGCAGTGTGTTGGCACCTGATGGTGTGTCAAGTGAGCACCAGGAGATCCCTGTCTTTGAGAGGGGGGTGTTTGCTTCACTGCTGTGTCTGAGGACACCAGGTTGTAACTCCTAAATAAAATTCACAGTCTGTTCTACCTTGCTGCCTCTCATTTCAAGTGGCAGAAACTTGGTGCTGGTAGAAGGGGGTGAGAGCTGGAGAAGAGTAATTTAGATTCATCACCTGGAGCCAACAGAAGCTACTTGTGCTGCTCTTGTCTTCTGGGGGCTGGAGGTACTTCCCACTGCATCTGTGCTGCATCCTCACTGCAGACAGCTGGGTTACAGGGCAGGGTTTCTTACTGGTATCTGCAGCCCTAAATCATAACAGTAATTGAGGACCACCTAACTAGCTGGAGTATTGACCCCACTGCACCTCGGGGACAGCTGGGAGTGGGGGCAGAGGAGTGGAAATTTTTGCCATTTACCAGTACCAGGATTGCAGTTTGGTCAAAAAGATAACAAAACTCAATTTTAACAGAGTAAGTCAATCTGGAGCCAAAAAACCCCTTAAAATTAAATTTATTTCTAATAACAGAGAGTGGCCTATTATATATGTATACATACACTCATATGCGTGTATGTGTATATGAAAATATGTGTATTTTCAATAAAAAAATCCAAACCCATTGCAGTCACTATTTAAACACTGCCCTGAAGCCTTCTCCTTCACCTCCTGGAATATCTGAGTTAGGAGATGGAAGCAGTTGAGATACCCTCATATTAAAAGTATTTCAAAGGGCTAACAAAAGGGGATGGGGTGCCCTGCTCCAGTGTTTATACCAAGGGCTAGGGATTTTCACTGAGGAAGGTGTAGCAGTGGAGTCTGGGTGCTGCTCCAGCAGGGAGGCAGGACATGTGCTTGGGGGTGTGATGCTGGACCCGTGCCTGGGAGTCAGTGAGATGTGAAGAGTTGCCTGGCTGAGCTGAACAGCACACTGAACAGCACATGCTGGCTAAGAAAAGAAGCAATTAAGGAGATGGAAGAGGAGGAGTGATGGGAAGGGAAGGGGGAAGAAGGACGAGCAGCAGGAAGGAAGAGGGAGGCAGATTGATTTCACAGTTACTGGAATCTCTAACTACATCAGTCACATTTTCTTTCAGCAAATGTTCCAGCCCAAGACTGTGCCTGAATCACATGGTTCATGGAAAGTTCAACTCCCCTTATTCCTCTTCTCAGAAACCATCAAGTTGGGACCATTGCTGTGTGTCATGTCATCCTCCATCCTTTCCCCCAACTCTTTTGGATGAATGGACTAAAACCAACTCGGGATGCTTCCTGGGAAGTACTGAAGGAAAAGAGGGTTCTGCCTGCTTTTCTCTACAATCCCCACAGCAGGCATTGTTTTTACTCTGTTCAGAAGAGCATCCTGGGTCTGACAACATCCTGTGCTGAAATTCTCTGAGAGTCAGTTAAGCAAGGTCAGGAATGAGTGCCAGGTGAGTGTAGGTCTGATGGGGAGAAGGCAGAGATGCACTTTTCTCAGCTCATGGTTTGATTCATCCAGCCCAGCACTTGAGTGATCCTGGTGTATACTCCATAGTGATTTGGACGTGCACATCCCATTCCCCAGCTGACCAAACCAGCTAGAAACCACCTGCCACTGGGCTCCTTGCAGGCCAGCGGACCTCCAGAATCACCCTAGAGAAAGGAAAGAAAAATGGGGTGATGGTGATCCACCAGCTTCTCCTGCTGGGCGATTATGCTGTCTTTGAGTCCTTGTGTATGAAGATTCCCATATCCTCTCAACTTGTGCCTGAGACATCTGCAACACTCCTTATACCTTAGGCAGATGTCAAAAATAGTTTCCACTGCAAACATCTCACCCACTGTTGCATTCCTCCATCTCCCATTCTAAATTCCTTCCCCTTAGCCAGGTCCCAGGAGCTGACAACAGTATTGTTTCCTTCTATTCCATGTGGCATTTTCAAATCTGTGGAGAGCAAGGAAGCTGGTGGAATTTAACTGGATGCGCAGAGGCATTGGAGACGGACTAATTCCTTGAGATGTGATGAAGGAAGAGACAGGTTACTGTATGTGGTGGATACTAAAGAAGCTGAGGGAGTAAGAAACTGACAGAGACATGTGACTTGAGAGTTGGAAGTAAAGAGTGGAGAAATTAGCTGAAATGAGGAGTTTAAATGTATTTGGATCCTGTCTAAGGGAGAAATGATGGGAAGAAGTGATACTGAGAGCTGTTGTTGACCACTTAGATCAGAGGAAGTGTCAGATGAGTCAAGTGTTTTATGGTCTTTTTACCCTAATTTCAAGCTATGGAGTGCATTTGGGAGACTTGGGACACACCCCACCTCTGATAGTCAACTCTGATCCCAAAACTCCTCTGTCACCTGGCAGGCATCTTTCTTGCCCTGGTGGTACCCAGCACACAGCATCCTGGGAGAGATCATGTAGTGATAGGTCTCGCTGCAGATGTCCTGCTGAATGAGCTGCACGTCCACCTTCTGCAGAACATTGCTGATGTGCCCTGAGGGGTAGAGCACCAAAAGCAGTGTGCATGTGAGCAATGATGGAGCTTACCACTGTTTACCATGGTTCCCCAGCCCATGCCCATCTCACTGAATGCTGAAAGCTGCCATCTGAATTTCTATTCTGTTCTCCATTGGTATCACAGTCTCTGACTTTTAGCAGAGCTCTACACCTGTATGAAAGGAGTAACATCTCCTTTCAGTGCTTTTCCCTACAGGAATATGGTGTGGGCACTTCAGCTTTTGGGAAAAGGAGGATTCTGTTTTGGGGAACCTCTGGGTTGTCAGAGTTTTGGGTTTGCTTCTCACTGAAATTGGATGTTAAGCTCTTACAGCAAAGTATGCAAACCAGCAGTGTCCAGTTCTGGATACACCCCTGGGTGTTTCCATTCAGAAAGCAGACAGAGCAAGTGTGTGAGTGAGTGAAAGTCACTTGAATCACTCACTGACCTGTGTGAGCACATCAATATTCCTATGCCATGCACTACTAATGAACAGCTTGGACATGTTTTGCTGGCCCTATGGGAAGGGAACAGGACTGGTCCATACCCATACAGCTAAACTCTTCACAAACTAGAATGGACTCAACCATACCACACCATAGGAGTAGGTGGACAGCCCATGCTGTCCCCCAGCAGTGTTTGGGGGCTATGTAGTCAAAATGGTCAAATGGTATCAGGTCACAGCTAATAATTACATAGTGGGATCCTAAGGGGACCCTGCACTGCTCCCATTTGCTAGTACTGGTGTTTCTGGGAGGACCCAGATCCTAGGGTTTTTGCCATGTGGAAAATGTTACTGTAGAGGCCACAAACAGGTGTCCTCAGGAGACCCAGTGCTGGTTTGATGAAGAGCAGGTTTATTATCTCAGCTTTCTCTGGTCAGCTTTTCACTTGACCCAACTGGATCCCACATGTCTATATAAGCTTGGTGTTGGGCTTTGGGACTGGGGCTCCTCCATGCTGTGGCCATGGTGTGACCATAGCCACTACACATGCCCCTAGTTCCCGAAGGGCTATTCTAATCTTTGGATGAAGGAACACATGCTGTCCCCATGTAGATTACCAGACTCTCACACCTCCTTCTGAATGAGGTTTCAAGACACTCAGCAGATAACTTCGGCCAACCTGTGACCCAAAATCAAAGGAGGTGAAGAAGGCAAAATGCCTTGGGGTGAACAGAAGCCTATTCTGCCTATCCCACATTTGAACCCGTGTTTCTGCCTTGGCTCTGCTACAGAAGACCAACAGCAAAGATCGTGCACCTACCACCTTCCTTGAGAGCTCCCCAGCCAGTGATCCAGCAATGAAGGCCAGGTTCAAAGAAGTGAGAAGGAGCAGGCAGGCAGATGGGCTGGATTAAAGGTGAGATGATCACAGGATGGTCCAGCTGGAGCAGGGCCACATCATAATCATGGCTGTCCTCTTCATAATAAGGGTGGAGGAAGAGATGGATCACCTTGAAGGACACCTCTGTGTGGCTGGTGGAATTTTGAAAATATTTGCCCAAGTAAACGGTCCAGATGGAGGCAGAGGCCAGTCTGTAGGGCAGAGCAGAGAAGACAAATGATCACATGAGCAAAGAATGATGGGCAGAACCTGGCTGCTTTTGTCACAGTCTTCTGAGGAGTCTCTGATGTGGATGATCATCTCCTTTAGAGGGGCCTCTTTGGCTACTGATTTCAAGAAACTAAGTGGAACATCTCTGATGCCTTGACATGCCTGTACAGTGGGACCAGCTTTGGGCAGATATATATACAGGCACCTTGCTCATATTTGCTTATTTTCCTTAGTAAAGCAGGCTAGAAGGTGTGTGTGGGTTAAGCAAGCAAGTGGGGCTGGTCACGTGCAAGTGATTGTGACAGGGCAGAGAGCAGAAGCTGAGTTGCAAGGAGAGGGGGTCATGGAGAGGGGAAGCAAGCTCTGGGGAATTTTTAAGAGGGAGTGAAATGAGAAGTAGCTCAGAGGTGAGGGCATTAAAAGGCATGACAACCTTTCACAGACACGGGCTAAAGCTGGGGACAGCCTAACTATGTGACACCTCTAAGAACAGAACAACTAAAAGCTAACTGTTGTGCACTGCTGTGGCTCTTCCTCACTTCTTCCCAGTTTGAAAGAATGTGTGAAACCCTGATTTGTATATTACTGCTGCTGCTGTGGTACGTACACTGGGTGGAGGGAACTGGAGGAGAAATTGAGCTTCATTCTGAAAGGGTAGACCTTAGGGCTGGGCAGCATGGAACCCAAACAGCATCCTCCACAGGTAATGTTATCCTGGCCCCATCCTAGCACATGCTGAAACTGCCATGGCTATGATAGCACAGGTATATGTCAGAGCCAAAGAAAAGGTGGAGCTGTGAAATGCCTTCCACTACCATTACTGTCCCAAAGCTGCTCTGCAAATCCCAACAATGCTCCTCCTTCTCTGCATGCACACCCATGCACATGTCCATACCACTTCCACCATCTCCAAGCCAAAGAGAAGAACGGTGTGGGTGTCAGATAAGGGATGTGTCTGCCCTGTGACATTTTCACAAGCTCCCCATCACTCATGACATGGAAAGCAATGCAAATCCTTCTCCTGTCCAGCACCCTCCCCTCTCCATTTACCTCTCATCCTGAAAGCAGTGTGCAGCTGAGACCACCCAGCGGTCAGCAACGAGTGTTCCCCCACAGATGTGGCGTCCCCGAACTTGCAGACTGGCCTGCCATGGCCATTCTCCTTCCACAGAATTTGCACCACCCACGATCCTGCTGAGAGGGGCTTGCAGCCCACAGTCTGAGGAGAAGGAGACACGACAGGCATGTACTTCAGGGAAGGAAGGAAACATGACATACTGTGACTGCCTTTCTTTTCGTACTTAATTGAATGAAGAGTTTTACTTTGAATCTTTTGCCTTACCCAGCCAGCAGATGCTTTAGTACTGTCCAGAACAGGTCTAGTGAACACTCCCTCCCAGCATGTGCCCCCGCTGATACCTGCACAGCCTCACCCCAACTGTCAGCTGCAGGCTGGGGGTGTCTTTGGTGCAGCATGCTGCCTGTGTTGCCTGCTGTCCTGCCAGGCAACTCTCAGAGTCATTCTCTCTTGCTGCCTACTAGGGATCCAGAAAAGCCAAGCAGAGAAATCAAAGCACAAGCTGTTTCCCTGCCAATGGTCATGCAGGCAGGGGGGGATTTCCCTAGCTGGAGCCTTGCAGGATGGCATTACCTCACACAAACCAGCACAGTTGTCCAACAGGCAGCCTGTGGGCAGTACCTGGCCTGTGAGATGTGTCTGTCTGGCCTGATGCCTCTGCCTGAAGGAGATGGGGAGCAGCTGTCCAAAGACAAATGCCTGCTCAGGGCTCAGCATAGAGCTGGCTCATTGCTGCTGCCACTGCAGGGTGGAGCAGTGGCACTGCTGCTGTGAGGCTGAGGTAGGGAGAAGGTGGTGGCACTTAGGAGAGTGAGTGTTTATGCCAGGGTGGCAGGGGCAAAAGGGGGCAACTTGAAGTAATGTGGCATCCTGAACCTGCCTGGGTGATGTGCAAGTGAACATTTCCTCACCACAGTGCTTCTCGTCAGACAGGTCCTTGCAGTCTGCAGTGGTGTCACACAGGGGGTTGGGTTTCTTGACACAAGTCCCATCTTCACAGCGGTAGGTGAAAGGACCACAGGGAACCCCTGCAAAGAGGGAGGTTAGGCAAGGTTCAGAGAGGGCAGCAGGTTGTAGTTGCAGCCTGAAGTCCTTTGAGTGAGGGAGAAAGGCAACAAAGGAAAAAAAGGGGAACTCCATGAATGATGGGGAATTTCTGAGCAAGCTTGGTTAGCTACAGATGGACCAAATATTTTGAGTAGGTTGGGCATGTTAACTGCTATCTGGTGCTCTTCCCTCACAAGAGGGAAGCACTCTACCAACAGCCTTGGCTTGAGCATAGGGGAGGGTATTTTTCAGTCCAGACTTGTCCCCTCCTTACCTTCACTGCACTGCTCCTCATCACTCCCATTGACACAGTCCAGCTGCTGATTGCAGACCCTGCTGAACTCGATGCAAGTGCTATCCTCGTGGCACTGGAACTTTGCAGGGCACACTGCATGGGAGGGAAGCACCCAGGAATTAGGCACACAAGACAAGGTGTCAGGTGTGAGTGGTCCTAAGTGTACCAGGAGGCTCTGCAACCTCTTCCCCCACCTGATAATGTGTGCTTTAGACCAGTTCTGCTACTGTGCAGCCATAGGCTACATTGTAGACTCCTAGCTGCAGCCTGATCTACCTTGTAGGTATACCTGAACCCTGTCTTACAGTTTGCTTATGCTGACTTAACTTTCCTTGTCATCTTGGCCTCAGACCTACCTCCTCACTGTGGACTTCTGATTATATATTTCAGAGCAGGAACTTGTCCTGTGTTTGTGTGTATCTATGTGCAACACCAAACATGATGGGCTAGTTCCTCCTTACTGCAGTGACTATTATTTCTTCAGTAACTAGCATGAGGCTTCCAGATGACTAATGGCACTTGAAGGTTTGAGGCAATGTGAACAGGGATTTTACAGACAGAGACTGTTCCATACAGACACAGAGTAAATAAGAAGAGATGCAACAGCAGCAAGAGTATAATAAAGGAAGGAAATCACAATGTTTCTATTTTCTTTCTCAAATATAAAGGGATTATTGAAAACCCTGAGAAACAAATACATATTTTGTGTAATCTTGGTCTGTGTTAACCCATGGAACTGAATGACACAAGATATCCCTGGGGTCAAGAAGCTAACAGGATTCAAGAAAGGATTAGATATTCCTAAGGATGCATATGTACTGATGTCTGCACGAGGGAAGCAAGCAAGGCCTGGTGGTAGAAAGCTGGATGATGGGACAGAGCACACTGTCAGCAAAACTGCAGACAATACAAAATCCAACCTTGGCAATCCTGTGAGAGCGCTCATATTTCCAGCACTGAATGTCAACTTCCTTAAGAAAGATTTCTCCTTCCTTTTACTTTAGACTTTTCTATACCTTCCTCTGAATCTTTCAGAACTCGTCACTGTCTCCAGTGGTTCAGGGGAAAAACAGCTTTAGGGATCAACTGAGTGGTGGCAGTAATGTGACAAGTGCCCCTGCTCATGCCTTGGATGGGAGAATAATTAGGTGTCATGCTTGAGCCTGAATAGATGTTCCTACAAGAATGGGGCTTTGCAGGAGTCCTGGGATGCTGGGTATGGTGTCTGCATCAGCACTAACTGCTGTTGTTATGAAGGATTGATGTCTGGTGGAAGACTTAGATGCTCCCAAACTGGGATGAAAGATATGAGGGAGCATCTGTACAGATCAGGTGTCAAACTGCCTGGGGGGAAAGGGAAGAGAGCAGGGCAGTGAGTGGACTAGGGGAGGTGTGGACAGGGTGGGAGGGTTGGCAGGGGGATGCTGAGTGGTATGACAGCAGAGGGGGCTGTAAGCCAGGGCTGAGGTTTCTTGTTGAGCCTGGATGGCTGGGAAAGCAGGACAAGCTAGGAGACAGTCTGGGCAGGACCTTCTTTTGGGCTGCCTGGAGCTTTTGATGCATGGGTGCTAGGGGATTGTCCCAGGAAGACTACTGTGCTCCTTCCTGAGCAAGCTGAAGCCATGTGACAGTGTAACAGGCTTGTAAGGATGCAGATTTTTAAGCTCCTGGAGGGGAGGTATGAGGCTCTACCTAGATGAGCTGAATCATCTCCACCTCTTCCTACCTTTTGAGGAGCAAGGGGCTGTGCCCTGCTGAGACCAGGGGTCACTGAAGAGAAGAAATCACTCACCACAGTTTCTTTCATCCAGTCCATTGGGGCAATCTTTGATCCCATCACAGGCTGGCACGCACAAGCCATTCACAGAACACAGGAACTCTCTGGGACAGGCTGAGAAACCACCAGAGAGTAGTTTAGTCCCCAGTGACTGGAAACCTCCAGCACTGTGGCTTGAAAGCAGAGGGTGAAACTGCACACCTTCCTGACCACAAGTGTGCTGCAGCTGCGTGCTGGCAGCAATCACTATGCTTCCCAAAATCTGCCACTTCCTCTGCTCTGATTAAGGGCAAATGGAACCCAGCTATGGGCCTTCCATCCCCACCAGGGCCTTTCCCCTGCTTCCCATTGTACGAATGGGCAAGAGCCAGGGCAACCATATAGCCAGGTGTGCTATATACTCCTGTTTTAGTACTGGTTCATCACTCCAGCATGCTGCAGGGAAGATGAAACAAGTTATTTGGAGTTGTTAATAAACCTTGGTTGGGGCTTTGAAGGGGTTGGTGTTAGACATGGGACAGTCACACATACACAGGAATGGTATTTGGTATGCGTTACAGCAGGGAGATGGAGAAACCTTGGAAAGTCAGAATGTGGGCATGCACTTGCATGTGTTTCTATGTGTATTTGTGTGAGGTTTTGTTTGGTTTTCAGTTGTGCAGATTCCAGGGTGAGCAGGCAACAGCTCAAAGAGCTCTTATAATCTAAATAAAAGTCTCTTCAGGCTGGAGATAGTCTGTTATTAAATTCTCAAGGCCAGTCCATGATGGTTACAGGAGTGAGACTGTAGACGACTCTCTGACCTTGAGTTTTGGCAAATGGATGCTCCAGCAACATGAGGCAAGGACACATGTGCAGAAGTAGCTTTGCACATAAACGCCTCTTCTCTCTGGGAGATTGATGGTGTGTGCATCACTGATTTGTGAGCATGTGCTTGAAGGACAGATGGCACCTAGGGCTCACAGGATGTGTCTTGTGTTTCTTCTAACACAAGCCAAATACGCAGAGGGTGCTGGTAGCCACCACCCCACTAAGGAGCAGGGAGGAGCCCGAACTTACGGTCAGATTGGTTGTACAGGCTGTAAGCTGCCTGTACACCAGGGCCAGTTAAGGAGATCTGTGAGGTGAAGGTGATGGTGACGTCAGCAGAGGATGTGACTGGGATCCGCTCAGCGTAGTCTTGCAGTGTCCGCAGGCCACACAACCTGAGAAGCAAGCACAGGCAGGGTGCTTTGGGCAGTGAAGAAGGACAAGACAACACAGTGGGGCAGGGGGGCTTGGTGGGGCTGGAGTGGGAAGGGGAACCACACAGACTGGGTGTTAGGAGGAAGTAAGGAGGGCAAAATGCCTTCAATATGGCATGAGATCCAGGGTCCAGAATGACCCTGCTATCTTTGGACATTTCCCACTTTTTTGGCAAGTGTTGAATTCAGGCCACACAAAGCAATTTAGTTCTTCTATTTATCTTCCCAAAGAAGCCATGTTGCAGAAATTGTGACACTGACAGTTTAAGAGAAGAAGGCAGGGAGAAAAAAGGTGGAAATCCTAATCCAGGGGAATATAACTTCTCGATCAGACCCTTCAGAAGAAAAGAAGTTACTCCCACAGGAGGAGTGGAGAGGAAGATGTCAGAGGAAAGTTTTGGAAGGAAAGGGTTGATTTTGCAGTAAGTGGAGGAAAAACAAAAGCCATAGGTCCATCCATCTCATAAGCTGCTTTGAGGAGATGGCAGTGCAGCAGCACTCAGCTCTTTGCACCTGGGCAGTGGTGGGCAGCAGCCCCAGCTCTGTATGGATGCTAATTTTGGGAAGTGCTGCAGTGGGAAGTGGCTGTAGTCAAAGGAGGATATGGAGATAGGCATAAGATCTGTACGGAGGTGGAGGCAAGGCAATGGCACACATAGATATTGCAGAGGTGGTGACAGGCAGATTTGCAAACACAGGAGACGTGGGAGGACACCAAGGTTACACACACAAGAGAAAACTAGGAAGCCTGATGCAAACAGCAAGACAGAGAATGCAGGCTGGTAGCTTGAAGCAGATCTGTAAGAAATGTGCCCGGTGGGAAGCTGGTGAATAAGAGACTCTGAAAAAGAAGTAGAAAAGCAAGAGGCACCAGAACAAACAGTGGCCACTTAGTGTGGTGATATAGGTTGTCTTTCCTCAAATCTGTTGTCTGAAGTGATCAGGGAACCTTCAGAGGTTTAATCCAATTTAATTCCAGGTGGGAAGTTGAAGACAGAAACTAGGACCCCAGCACACACCTTCTGTTCTGAATTATCCACTGGCCTTGGGTACAGGGCAGGTCATGCTTCTGTCTGCTGAGTGAGTAGGCATCAAACCACAGGGTAACCCCATAGTCGAGGGATGGGACCTGCAGGCAAGGGCATCCAGAGCAGAGTGTAGATGG
>VYZU01042764.1:0-28057 GCA_013401355.1 Ceyx cyanopectus
CTTCAAGACATGAACCAGCACTAACACAAATCATGATCAGAAGGTGCTCAAGAGCCTGCTGCTACCCCCAGAAGTGGGACCTTCCCCAGAACCTGTTCATTTTATGTCAGTGGTGGCATCAAGGTGAACTGTTCCTCTAATGACTGTTTTAAGCCTTCAGAATTGAGAATTTGGACAGAGTTCACAAAAAAACATTAGGAAATGCTGACAGAAACGACACTCAGAGGGACAATGAGAGAAAACCCTGAGGACCAGGGGAGAGAGAAGGCCAAAGAAGAGAAATAAATGTCATTTATAAAGATGGTTTAAAGGGAAGCAAATATTCTCACAGAGGGATATGGAAGATGACAGTAAGCCTGCAGATGAAGTAATAGGGATAGTGCAGTTCCTGCACATGGCTTCATTTTCACGTTGGTCCCTGTGGACACCTTCACAGTTGCCATTCCTGTGGGACAAGGAGAGCAGAGAATCAGTTTGTCATCCAGCCTATTGATTGCAACTGAAAGTAGTGTCTGGCCTATCTCCTCTAAAACATTTGCAAACTGCAATGCTGCTGCCCAGCTCTTCATGCCATTCATCTGGCACATCTCTGCTGCGGTTGGGTTTCATGGATGCAAGAAGAGAAGAATGAGCACCCCTGAGCTAGAAGTCCAAACCTGACAGCAGCAGCCAGCACCATGTGCTTAAAATGAGGAAGTTTATAGTGTTTCCTTGCTGTATGATCTGCAAGTCTCCTCAGATATGGTGCCTCCATGCTGTTACTTTATAGGTCTTATCTCCCCAGCTCTCTAGTCTGTCCAGATTTGAACCCACCTGCATGCTCTGGCAAGAAGTTCCTCAGTTTATGCATTTATTTACTTTTCAATGTGACATTTATTATTTGTATTTGTTTTTTCTCTACTTCTCAGTCATAGCTTCCCTTGGTCATCTGTTTCAGGGTGGAGAGCTTTCTTCTGTTTCAACATTTTTTATGGGTGCACTCCATATTTTTTTCATCACCTTTGTCCCATATTCTGTTTTGTCCCCTGTGCCTTTTATAATTCTGACATTGTCTTTGGGCAACATTAAAGGATATTTCCATTTACTTCAATGGGCTTGTATAAAGTGCATCCATAAGGCCATCCTTTTAGATGGATGATGACTGGGAAAGCTCCTTAAGTGGGCAGGTTGAAACACAAAGCACTGCAGGGAAGAGCTGGTCTTGTCCAACAAGCTCAACCTGGTCTCTGGGAACTATTTTTGGAGAGGATGAGAAGGAAAGCAGGAATATGTCTCCCACTTACTGCTAGGAAATAATCATTTTGGGTTTGATGACTGACATTGAAAATGGTGAGAGAGTGGGCAGGGGTTCTGAAGCTGTTTTCTCAGATGTAAAAGATGAACTCATAAATGGCTTTGGATGGATGTGGTGGCAACAGAAGTCATTGGAGCTTCATCTAGGAAGGAGCACCAAAAGCATGTATACATGAGCCTGTCACCACTTCTTGGTCAGTGGCTGGAAAACATTCCAGTAGGACTGGGAAAGCATTTAGACAAATGGTGAGGCTGCTGGTAGGCTGGAAATGAGCTAATGATGATGCATCAAAGGTCAAAACCTGAAAGGAGTAAAACCTGCTAACCTTGAGATGATGTTGAGAGGAGAATGGCAGGAGGAGAGAGTCAGATTAGCAAAGCCAAATGTTCTAGAGCCGGTAGGGAAGAAATAATGATTAAAGATGATGGCAAGGCTGTAGCAGAGGAAGATAAATGCCATGTCTCTGTGTGACTCTCCAGAATAAAACCTGATTTCCCACGAGAGCTGCAGCCCAAGCAGCTGGCAGCCAGCAGCCTCCCTGAAAGAGAAGGGAAGGAGGGAATGGATGGCAGAGACATGCTGCTGCTCTGCCTGTCGGGAAGGGGCATGACAAGTGTTTGATGGGGGACACTGAAGAGAGAGCAGTCTGAGAGGTGGCCAACAGGAGCCTCCAAGGGAGATGCTAAATAGCACAGACCGAACCCTGAGACACTGAGGTCGTGCTGAGAAGCAGCACAAACATCTATCAAGGTGGGAAGGAACCAGCATTGTACTGAAGGCTGTCTTTCCTTGGCTGACCCATATGTGAGGAACAAAAGGTGGCAGTCAGGACCCAGCCCCTGAGTTGGCCAGACCTCCTGGTCCTCTCTGGTCAGACCCTTGCAGCACAGCACAATTGCACCCCTGGTTAGCTTAGTATTTGACTGTCCTCCTGGCAGGACCAGGGCTCTTTCCAGCATGGTTACCTGGTTGGGGTCAGGCTCAACTTCATCCCAGTTGTGTGTCAAGTGGCCCTCCTCCAGAGGTTTGAAAGGTTTGTGACAGACTGAAGGCAGGATCCGATACAGCCAGCTGCAAAGAGGAGAAAGACCTGATTAGCCCAAGGAAGAGGTTAAACCCTATGGGTGGCTGCCAGCTGACTTAGCTCCTAAAGCCATGGGTAATATTTACATTGGTGGCAAGTGGACCAATAGGTGTATTAAATATCAAACACCAGCTCACATCCAAAGACTTTCAGAGAGATAGCTTTTTATTATAGGCTCTAACTAGAAATATATGCTGTTAAATGTATAAATGTCTACATGTGTGTTTACATATAATGACATATGACAAACATATGTAAAAGAATATAAAAAAATGAAGATTCAGCTCCATCTGTGGCTGAAATATATCAGTTTCTGAGATGGGAAAAAATTAAACATTTCTATTTAAACACGGATACAAAGCAGCTCAGGCAAGCCAGGGACGAGCACAGCAACTAACTGAAAGTACAGAGGAGCTCTGAGGAGACAGAAGGTCACAGCCAATATCTGAATTTGGATGGATTGCTGAAAGTAGCATCCTATGCCTAGCTGGCCATGCCCATAGGACCACCAGTGAGCTCATGCAGCAAAGACCAGTTTTATCTAGGATAATGCTTCCTGCTGCTGTAGGAGGTCCCCCACCCTGTGCTTCCATCACTGCCTGGGACCATCACTCCCCTTCCTTGCTGCCTGCTTTGTTGATGGCTGCAGACCCTGTCACCCCTGCTGCTACAGCAGCCATAGACAGCATCCACACACCATCCACTGGTACAAGCCAAGCCCCAAGCTGGGCTTTTAATAAGGTGGGAAAGCAGAGTTAATCCGGAAAGCCTGAGTTAGGCAAGGCTGCCTTTGATATGTGCAGTGGTTGCAATTTAAGTGGGTGGGAGAGGGGAGGAAGGAGCTCTCCCTTGAGAGCTGGAAAATTTCCACCAAGGACATCTTTGAGCAGCAAACAATGATTAATCTCTTTCCCATGCACACCGTGAGCTGGCACCAGCCTGGAGAGCAGAGCTTTGCTAGGCAGCTCAGAGGATGCATTTGCCTTTCATTTGAATGAACAACAGAAGAGACAGAAAAGCCACCGTGGGAGAAGCAAAATGAGAAAACCATCTTCTGCAATCTGATCATGGCAGGAGCACAATGACCAGGAACAGAGCTCCAGGACATTTTCTGCCAGCTGGAACAAGTTGTCCTCAGCACTGCTAGGAACACAGGGTGGTGAGCAGCATGCTGGGTGCCTGGTACTGGTCTGAGTCCCTGGCCATCCCCAATAAGGGTATGGCCTGAGCCAGCACCTCACCAGTCCCACCCAGCATGCAGGAACACTTCCTTAGAAGGAAAGAGCCCTACTCAGAGGCTTGGTTTCAACATTGCCCATCAGGTGCTTACCAGTGCTGCTTTTAGTGATGACATTTTTACAGCAGCATGAGGGCTGCAACCCTGTGGCTGTTTTGCACAGCACACACACGCAACCCAGGTGGAATCATCTGGTCCCCTGTGAAAATCCCCCCTCCCTCATGCAGAAAACCATTCTCTTTCCCATGCCAACACCCCCTTTCTCAGCATTTCTGTAAGCCATTCAACCCACTAAGTCCTTTCTTCTCCTTCTCCCATTATTTCCTTCCTCTGACAGTGCATAAGAGAGGTTTCTTCATCCTCCTGGGCTCACAGAAAGCACTGCTAGCCCCTAGCCCAGAGGCAGCTGCTCCATCACTCCCAAATGCTTGCCCCACACCACCCACCCGCTGATGGGGGTCACAGTACCTTCTCTTGTTCGTGGGCCGGGGACAGGTGAAGGCAGAGCCTGAGAGCTGCTCAGCATACAGGCCATATGGACATACTTGAGGGTTATTCTGGATGGGAGAAGGAAAAATAAGGAGTGAGAAGCAGCAGCATGGGATTTAGCTCCTGGCAGAGCACCGTGGCAGGTGCCCAGCGCTCCAATGCCATGGGGTGGACTGTGCTCCTGAGTCGTTATATCAACCCCGTTGGTCGTATCTTCTTGCTCCCATGAGGCTGGATGTCCTGCCAGTACCAGCCAGATTCCAAACCCCATTCTCACATGCAAGAGGCCACACAAGTGCCCTAAAGAGTCAGCACAGCTATCGAGGCAACGTGGCCAATGCTAGAGCAAACTACAAGGGGCAGTGCTCAGGAGGAACAACAGGAGCATCAGGGGAAATCTTACAGACTGAAAAGCAGACCACTCTCATGAACAAATCTTTTTGAGACCAAATGTTCAAGGGATTTCCCCAGAGCATCCTGTCTAGCTGGCTTTCCAGAAGACTGATAAAGACGTACAGCAGCCACCTCTCTGCTTCTTCCCCCTGACACAGAAGCTGCTCCCTCCTCCTCCTGCCCTCTGCCCAGGAGAGGGGTTCCCAGAGCAGGTATTTTGGTGTTACACTGCTTCCTCCTGCCACTGATGTCTGCTGCCCAAGAGCAGGAATGACCTGTGTGGGAGCCTTTGATTCTCCACGGGACTTCTGCACAGTGCCAGTCCTCCTTTGGAGTACAAAGTGGGCACCTCCCCGCTTTGCAGAGCTGTAGGTATGACTAGCAGAGGTTTAGCAGCCCTTGTGAAGACAGATGCCTCCTTTTCAGAGAACAGAAACTAAATGTTTTGATCTAAGTAGGCCAGCATCTACTAGTTTGAGATCAGCAAGAAGCAAAGACATCCAAGAACTGCAGGAAATACCCTGGTGGGACAGTCATACACCATTTGCTATCCCATCTTCCTCCTGCATGGTCTAGTTTAGCATCCTGCCACCCTGCTGTGGCTGAGAAAGAACATCAGCCAGTATCAGGCAAGATCACACAGTATCAGACACTGCCCTAACAGGTGGGCAGAAGGGAGAGGTAAAGCTCCCATAACACACGTAGCTTCTAGCCCTCCAGCTCCATCTTGTCAGTGTGGGTATGCAGTGAAACAGGGGGATCAATAGCCCTTGTCATTTTTATCTTAGCCAGCACTACTGCAGATGGCAGTCTTATAAATACTGCAGAGGAGAAAGGATCCACCCCTGGGACTGGAGGCTTTTTTTTTTTTTTTTGTCTAACTCATTTTCAGATTTTTCTATTAACTCTTCTGACACTGAGTCCAAACTCTGTCCAGGTGAGAGTACATCAGCCAGGAGCAGGAGGGTTTATTCCAGAGCCAACATTTGCCATCTTGGTGTGGCCAACACTTATATTACAGACTTCTCGGGGGAAAAAACCCTGCTGTTGGGCAGAGGTAATTTAGGTGAGTCTTAATGGCCAAGGTGAAACTTGGAAATAGAAAGTATGAATGCTAGTCTTTAACTCTGATTTTTGCCAGCATCTTTTTATTCCAGTCCTGCATAAAGAAGCTTCCTGGAGACTTTTATGGTGGCAGAGAGAAAGGAAACACATTAAAAGAAAAGTGAAGCCCAGGGAACAGATATTCACTCTTCTATATCATTTTAATAAAGCACTATAAAAAAACCTCAGTACCTGTGCCTCTGGTAAAGCTCCTGGACAGCGTGGGTCCTCAGAAACATGTTCATTTCCAAATCCTGACATGTACTGTAAAATAAACCACACAGCTCATCATCATTTTGAAAACACAAGCAAAACTGCTCTAAACAACCCATCCATTGCTTCCTCGTGTCTTTTTTTTTCTAGGTGCTTTGTATGCATTAAGACTTTCTCAAGTACTCGACTTGCATATTGGCACATTCTGTTTTCACAGCTCCTGGGTTGACACCATTAATTAACTGCATGGTGGAGTGGGAAACACACAGATAGGAACTGCTCTTCTGTTAAACCTGCATGTCTATATTTCACCACCTTCTGCACTTCACAAATAATCCAAATATCACATATACAGTCAGACTCAAGAGCAACAGGATGCTGTATAGGAAGAACTGCACACCAACATTATGGAGTCATGCTAGCACCATCCAAGTTAAATCTAACTTCACTTAAATCATGGATGTTCCACAATCTCCAAAATGCCTTGCAGATTCATGCACTGAGCTCCTCAGATGCTCAGGGATTGAAACTGGAAGCCATTTGGTTGTCAGGTTCTTGTGTTTTGTCCCTGTGACCATCAAGGAAAAGGTCAGGATGTAGCTGGGATGAGGGAGGAAGAGAAACTCAGCAGGAACTTTAAGTCATTAATTTGCCCTAAATAAGCATTGCCCAGTGGGGTGTGAACTGTCCACCACGATAGTAAGCAAGAATTAATCTATTACCAGGTGACAATCTGGTTTTCCAAGGTTCTGTAACCCTAAGAGACCCATGGATGGAACAGATGTGCATGCCCTCCCGTGCCTGCCCTGCCTACAGCTGCCATGGTCTAAGTGTGGCTAAAAGCCCCAGCACCCCAGAGAATGCAGCTCCCAGCTCTGCAGCCCCACGCTGAGCCCGAGACACACGAGGGAAGCAGAAAGAACAGAGCCCTTAGCTTTGCAGTGACAGAACGTGAAGACAGACCCTTCAGCTCCCAGAGAAAGGCATGAAGCAGCTCTGTTGAACTCTGCATGAACACAAGAGGTGTTTTGGCTGCGATCAATGGCCTGGGGAGAGAGTTAAATATAAATGCTCCCTTCTATCAACTGCAAGAGTAGCTGGGCCACTTCACGCAGCCGTGCCCGGGTGGCAAAGCCCAGGAGTCCCCACATTCGGCTGGCACACACACGCTTGCTGCGCCAGTGGCTGCATCCCTGCAATGCCTCTGCATCCCAGCAACGCCTCGGGGCGCTGGTGGCACACCCCAGGAGGTAGGGATCTGACACAAACATCCCCTAGATGTGGGTTATTATAATTCTTATAGTGCCTGGATTATTTCCCATGGGGGTTCTCAGCCTTGTGCAAATTGCAGCCCACTCCATCCCCCCCACCCCCACCCCACCCCCAAAAAAAAAATAAAAAATTTCCAGATGCCTGGAGAGAAAACCTGAAGCCTCCTGACAAACTGTGTTTGCCTCTCAGTGACCTGGAAAAAACAGCCCATCCCTGGGAGAGCCAGGCTGGCTGGAAGCCCTTCTTAGCCTGAACCTGAAAACATCTTGGTTTCTGTCAGTCCAGGGAAGATGTTTCTCTCCTTCTTCCAAACCAATCTCCATTGCTAAGACTCTGCTCTCCACTGGGTTCTGCAAGGAGCATATTGATATGCAAAGCAGCAGGTCACCTAAGCAGTCTTGGCAAATGTATTGTACTGGAGCATTGCTTCCTTTTTTTTTTCTCTTTTAAATAGAAATGCAGCAATATCTGATGGGACTGCAGCAGTTCCAGAATTAACCCAGACCTCTGCGCTGCATCCTTCTCTACCAGCACTGTAGAGGTGGCTGGAGCATCTGTCTGCAGGGCTGCCTTGGTAAACAGGGAAGGAAAGGGGGAAGGGGAGAAGGAGGGACACATGCTGATTTTCTGGAGGCATGAGAAGTGAGGCCTGGCAGCTACCACCATTAGCACAGCAAAGAAGGGGTTAATGTAACGTGCAGGCTGCTCTGCTGAGCATCACCTGAGCTCAGCTAAGCTGGTGGAGACCTGGGAGGGCATGGTTTCTGGTTCTTTGGTGGGTTTATGTAGCTGGAACTGCATGCGCTCCCCAGCAGACACCTGCCATGGTGCTGGCACCAGGGGGAAGGAAGCACAGGGGGTTTGATGTGAGAAACCCCTCTTGTGTCCTTCAGGTCAACAAGCCAGTGACCTGCTCAGCTGGCCTGCCCATCCATATCCCTTTGCTTCTGCTTGCTGGGACAGGGGAAGGAAATAAAAACGACTCATCAGCAAGCATCTTGTGCTGGCATTTGCTCTGTGCCCACACTGGTGCTGCACAGCACCTCACCAGCCACAGATGGGCAGCTGGCTCCTGAGCTCAGCAGCTTCCCACTGGGCTGGATGGAGAGCTGCTGCCTTCCCTGGCTGCAGAGCTGCTGTAGGAGTCTGGACAGTCTGAGGCAGGGGAGCTATGTTAGCAAAGAGACAGTGCTTGGGAAAGGATGGCATCACCCCACAATTAGGGCACTAAGAGCTGGGGCAGAAGCTGCTGTATCATTGTTTGGTCAAATAAATTCTTCCTCACTGAGAAAAAAAAAAAAAGAAATAAAATTAATCCTTAGGTAACTGCATTGAGGGCTGAAAAAAAAGACATTGTCAGGACTGCAGCCATGGCGGGGGAACATCATCCTACTGGATTTATCACCTTGAGTGTGGCTCCAAGGCTTCACCTGGATGTTGTGTGGCTTTTCTCATTTTGTCTTTCCTTGTGGCAGACCTCAGACGTTCTTCTTTCCATGCCCTTAGGGCTCAGTGTCAAACAAACACTATTTGGACTGCCAAAACTAGCTTCAAAACACCACTTTACTGCCTGCCTCTGGAGCACCATGTTGGGGCCCTGCTGAGGAAGGTGAGTCAGAAGCAACAGCACAAGGGCCACACATACCATGGCCAACCCCCTGAGTCCACCTCCCACCTCTCATTTTGCAGGGTGGCTCCAAGCTAGGAGAAAGGAGTCCTCTCCACCTGCCTGGAACACACACCAGAGCAGCCTTCCTGGCTAAAAAAAAAATCTAGACAGATGGAAACCAACCCTTCTTTGCCATGGAACATCAAAAAGTTCTCTGTGGTTCTTGGTTTTCACTCCCACTTTTAATTACTGTAGCTGTTGTTTTGTTTGAGATCATGTTGCTTTTTATGCAAATAGGATCTTAGGAATTCATCCGACTCCACTTTAGTTTCTGTTTTGCTGTTTTTCAATAAAATGGGAGACAAAAAAGCCCAGCACAGCATAAAAAATTCAGCAAAGCTCACTGATTGGAATAACTGGGATGCAAAGCAGAGTCCTCGCAATGGGTGTTGTGCTCTGACCTATAAACCATAACCTTTTGTTCACTGGATTAGACAGCAGGCATGGGAAAAACACATCTGAAGTCTGAACACATAGACTGCAAAATAATTAAGACCCTTCTTCAAACACTGCATAATACATTTCTCTATCAGCTCCTGCTGCAGGACACAGGAAAACAACATTCATCTCTGGACAAAAGACACAACTCAGCCCAGTCAACACCAGAGTGTCTAACACAAATCTGCAGAAACAGGGACATAAGCATTTTGGGGCAACAAGCAGCATGGGTCACAGATTCCTTGCAGGATAAAAACAAAGCACCCAAAACAGAGCTCTGCCCTAGTGCTGCCGCGGTGCCACAGGGCCTATGTCCCCAGCAGGAGTTGCCATCTCTCCAACTTCTAACCAACCCTCTGTTCCAAAAGTGCTGGGGATGGTCCAGGGCCAGACCCTTCCTGGAACGGCCTGCCCAGCTCCTGGGTAGGTCGGGGTACTTGGTGGAGGACAGAAAACAGTGACAGGTACTGGGAGGAGTGGAGAGACAGGGTGAAGCCATGACTTTGGATGAAAGATGTCCAAAGATTGTGGGGTAGGGCGAGGTGGTGATGGAGTGCAGATGTGTAAGATATCTTGCCGAGGAGGTGCTGGCAGAGAGACTGTTCCTATGGCCAGCTCTGGGCAGACCTGCACTCAACCTGCTGCCACAGTCACACTGACCAACAAGGTGCTAGGAATGATTTAAAGATGGACATGGAAGATGCTTTCATAGCCATGACAGAAAACAGTTGGCCACTCAACCAGGGTGGTACAGAAACAAGGCTGCCGTGATGTTGAAAGAGGATGGTGAGAGCTGGGGGTTATAAAGGACAGGGCATGGCAAAATTTTACTGTATAGGGAAACAGGGCCCTTCAGAGATGAATAAGTTCTGTAACACCACTATTTAAAAAAATGACCATCACAGAGGGTGGTGAAGGAGCACATATAAATCTCAGGTATACCCAGAGCTAGGAAAAGTCTTAATAACAGCCCCAAAGCCTGGGGAGAAACATGGTCCTGCACAAGCTCTTGAGATCAGCCACTGTCCTGGTGTGAGCCCTTGTTGCTTCTGATGCAAGAGGATGATGAAATTCAGGGTTGCAAGTCTCATGTTCTCATGCATAAACTATAAACCCACCAGGTCCTGCCCTTCTCCCCAAACTCGCCTGTGCTTTGGCTAATGGTGGCAGGGAAAGCTCCTGCCAGATACCCCACTGCGGCTTGGAGAGGAGGGAAGAGGTGGATTCCCTCTGTGCCAGTGTGTCCTTTGAGGGGTACTTAGAAACTGCCCTGCTATGGACCTCCTGTTCCTCTCTCTGGCTGGTGAAGGTGGCAGCCAGGGTTGCTACATCTGGGCAGATGTTGCCAGCCAGCTTTCATAGGCTGAGGGGGAAACACCCCCCTGGCACCCAGGCCAGGAGGAGGGGTGTGCACAGAGGGTGGGGGAAGGACAAATCCCACAATGAAGAGATCCTGTGGTGGGACAGCCTGACCAAGAATGATTTCCAAAGCAGGAGAAGAGGAAGAGAAATCCTATTTATAGAGAAAACACAGAGAAATGTTTTATCCCCAGAGAGAGCACTTTACTTACCTTGAAACCTAAAAGAGGGGCATATTAAAATGAAACAGCCACCAATAAAATTGGTGTCAGCTAAGAAGGGGTATCCACAGCCTGCACTGCTGGGCTCATGGGAACCCAACCCCTTACCTGCAAGCCTGTCATCCTCCTCCTGGTCCTCCTCTTGCAGAAGATACAAAACACAAGCAGGTATCTGGATGAAGAAGTCTGCCAAGCAAAGCTGGTCGACTGAGCTGGGCTGGTGGCAGTCTGTCAGTGCTGCAAGTGAGAAAGTCCAAGGGAGTTTGTAACCTGTTTGCTCAGCCCTGTCTGTGTTTAACCAAATGCCAGCCCTTCTCCACACAACCAACACCAGGATCGATTTGAATAAACTGGGGGTGAGGGGGACTGTGTTCCCTCACTTCTCCTTTTCCTCCTTCAACAGCTGTTAAAAAAGGAGTCATAGTTGCCAAGTGTGGGGGAGAGAGAAAAACCACCATGTTTAAGAGAAAAGAAAAGCCATTTTAGCAACAGTTTAATAAGTTTCTTTCATAAGTTATACCTCTGGCAATTTCCACACACAACCCTCTAAATGTGTAACAAATATTTGCTCATTTTGCTTCTGAGCTGTGTTACATTGGGAAGAGAAAGGATCAGTCCCCTGCCCTGGTGAAGGTGGTGATGCTTGTGAAACACTGTGTGGCAATGGTACACAGCATTTTAGGGCTGAAAGTAAGGGAGGATTTTGTATTCCCGTGATTAGAGCTGGCGAGGGGAAATTATAAATGCTGAAATATTAATATTGAAATATTAATACTTTTCAGGAAAGCTGTTGCTGAGAAGTGGCAGCAAGCATTTAGCTACAGAATACTAATGAAAGTAGCTCCACACTTCCAGAAGTTGTAGGGAAAAAGAAAAAAAAATTTTTTTTACTTTGAATTCTCATCTCTCATTAAAAAAAAACCAACAAACTAACAACAAAACAAAACAAAACAAAACAAAAAACCACAAACACCAAAAAACAACCAAAGAAAACCAGTATTTTTTCCCCTTTCTGTGACCTGGTCTACTTTAGATCCTGAAATCTCTAGGAGGCACACATTGAAATTCAAATGTTACCTTGGAGTTACCATGAGCAATCTGGAAACCTTCCCTTCCCTCCCCACAGCAGTTACCAGCTTTTGCAGCCCCCACTGCAGCCAGTAAGAGGGATAGGTCTCAATGGCACCTCCTCACACCACCCCGAGTAATATATTAGAGCTACCAAGAGGTGCCACTTTTTAAGATCTGGCAAAATAGGCTGGATGCTACAGTAGACAAGATGGGGTATATGAAGAGACAGTGGTTATGGATGAGGAGAGAAAGAGTTTTCCTTGGCTATCTCCTTTGGTCTTAGGATAACAGGATTTTAGATCATTCAGGTTGGAAAGGACTACAAAAGGTCACTAGTCCAGTGTTCATCTGAAAGCAGTCACCTCTGAGATGAGATCAGACTGCTCAGGGCTTTATCCAGTCTTGTCTTGAAGACTTCCAAGGATGGAAACTGCACCAGCTCACTGGGCAGCTTGTTCCACTGCTTGATTGACCTCACAGGCACAAATCTTTTCCTTCTATGCAGCTTGAACTTCCCTTGTTCCACTGCTGGCAGTTGTCTCTCATCCTCCCACCATGAACTGCTTTGAAGAGCCAGGATCCATCTTCTCAGTAACCTCTCCATAGGTATTGGAAGCTGCTGTCTGGTTGCCCTAAAGCTCTATCTTCTCTGGGCTGAATAAACTAAGTTTCTTTTAGGTTGTGGGCTCCAGCCCTGAACCAGTGTGGCTGGCCACTGCTAAACCTGCTGTAGATGATAGATCTTTCCTGTGCTGGGAGCACCAAAGCCCAACACAGAAGCTCCACTTCCCCTGCACTTGTCTCCCTAGAGCAGGAGCACCACAGCCATGGCAGGCCACACCACCTCACCTGCTTTTTCTTCATCTCTTTTTTGGCTTAGCTACATGGCTAAGATGTTTTGAGACAGCTCTGTTATCATTTTTTGCATAGTGTGTGCACAGGTACACTGAGCAAACAGGGACAAAGCAAGCACAGGTACAGCCCTGGAGATGTGATGTGCAGGGGATTACTTGGAAATGGAGACTGGCAGCTGCAGTTTAAGACCGGTTTAGAAAGGAGCAAGACTTATTTATTGGCAGCACTTGGCTGGAACTGGTGCCTCACAACCAACAAGCAAGAACACTGTGGAGAGAGAACTTAAGAAAGCAAGTGTCCCATCCTTTCCTGAGCTCTACCGGGACTCCAACTCCCACAACTTAGGAGCAGTTTAGGAACTGAACGGGGCTCCTCTGGTTTCGTGAGACTAATGGTTTCATGACATAATCACCAGGAACACAGCTCATCTGGCTGTGCAATACTTAGGTATTGTATTATCTAAACCAGTTCAAAATGTAGTCGCATGACAAGGTGGGTGGGCTGAGGACGAGTACAACTGGAAGCTTCTGTCATTTAGGATCTGAAAATCTTGAACTGCAGACCTGGGTTAGGCTCTAGGAGAATACTAATGGAGTAATGTCCAAGTTAAAAGTCTAGTTAAGGTCTCTGTTACTGCTTGCCATCTTCTCATCTAACCCAGGAAGGCCTCTCTCCATAACCTGGCCTCTTCCAGCTTTGCCATTAAAAAATGCACCAGCAGTGAGAAATTCTCCAGCTGAAGACAGAGAATTGCAAATATGTTAGTTCACCCTGAGCAGTGATTAATTCATCATTGACAAAGAAATAAAGTACCCAGGACCTGCCACCTCCCCTGAGACTCTTTTCCTACCAGGCAATATTTAAAAGTAAAGAATTCATCTCACTTTCTGACACTGAAATGTTGTATGTTTGACTACAAATCAAAGTTGTGGAGTTTCATGGGTTTCTAAGACCCCTTTCTGCAGAGCCACATAGCAGGAGAAAAGCATGACATTTTAGCCATGAGAACCTATGAGAACCTACATTTCACCTTGCTCACACCTCTCTACAGGCCCTGTTCCCTTGTTTTCTTCTTCTGGGACAGGTAAAAATAAAGAAGTTGCTTTTTAATGATAGATAGACCTACTTTCTGCTTGTTCTCATTTCCTATGAAAGAACAAGGTGTTATCACTTCACTCACTTGATGGTCATATAAATGTTTTAAAGCTTATTAGACTGCCTAGCTTTGCTTTTCCATTCCAAACCATTCTTTAATGAGATACTGTTGAACTGACATTTGATTTGTTGACTTCCAAATTATATGAAATACAGAAAAGATGATTTCTTAACCCTTCTGTGGTGCTTCTCATCTAGCCCATCCCACTTAAGAGGGAAATCATAAATCCATGCAGACTACTCCCAATCATCTTCATAGCCTTGATGTGTCTGGAAATGGTTTCCACAAATAGTTGCTTTGAAGCAAAGGAGCTTCTCTTGGAGGGATGGAGCATCCCTTCTTGGGGATGGAGGTGAGGCTGACTGGCCTGCAGTTCTGTGGGCATTCCTTCTTGCTTTTAAAAGTTAATATTAAATAGAGGTCAAACACTAGAATAGGCTACCCAGAGATGTTGTGTATCCTCCAGCTGTGAAGATATTCAAAACCCAGCTGGACATGGTCCTGAGCAACCTGCTCCAGCTGACCCTGCTTGAGAAAGGGTTGTGGATTTCCAGAGGCCACTTCTATCCTCAGTGTTTGTGTGATTCTCTCATTAACTTAAACAACTCCTTTAGTTAGTTGCAGCAGCTCCTAAATATAGATCTTATGAAACATTAAGTATAGATATACTTCATTAATATTTTAGCATCTGCCTTCATTATCCTGTAAATATGATCAAGAAAACACACTGAACTATAACATAAATGTAATTCATAAACACAATGAATTGAGCCTGGATGAATGAGCATTAAAAATTATTCAGTGTCTTCACAGGTCTCTCTCTCTGGGTTTATGACATCTGTCCTATGTTTTACATGGCCCTTACTCCAAGGAGATTCCAGCTGAAATATGTAACAAGACCCAAGAGAAACATATAAAAAAAGCATAAGACAAAAATGCAACTGTATTTGCTGCCACATGATGTACATGCAACTGTACAGTACCTGCAAAACAGCAGCTTATTAGGTGTGAACTGTTCTCACAGGCATCATGATGGAGATGTGCAAGGGGCTCATCTATGTCAGAGAGGCAGAATGAGAATAAGTATCAAGGGGCTTGCTTGAACATGTAACAGCTGGTGTTCAACATCTCAGTAGGGAAGGAAAAATGAGAATAGAAAAAGACCAAGGGAACTCAAATAACTTGAACTCATAGCATATGCATTAAAAGGACTTTTGTTTCCTGCTGATTCACTTGCTAATTCAGGTGGTGGGGCACTGCATGGATGAACGACCCACATCCCTGGGAGCAAAGGGGTGGAAAGACATGGGAGAGTAGTCCCTTTACTTCCCTATGCTCTCCAGTAACATTGTCCCAGGCAATGTGTATTTCATGCCATGTAGCAGTCAGGGCTGTAAATTCTTCCCTTCCCTTGTTCCTTAATCACTGTCTATTGTCATACACTTTCAGAAGGGGAACCCTTCATGTATTCCTACACAATGCCTGGCACAGCTCTTCCCAGCATGGACTGTCATCTGCCAGTGCTGCTGTGATGAGCACAGTTACTGGATCATGGCTTGGCACTTCTGGAGTGGTTGTCCAGTCCCCAGAGCAAAGCTCTTCTGTCCTATCAACAACATACATAAGAGGCAACTGAGACAGACAGATCCTTTCTGATGTGGCTGAGCAGCTGCTGATGGGGTGGCCCACTGCTTTTCAGGGATGCATCTTGTTTCAACCAACCTTTTCTCCTGCCTATCTTCATCCAGCCAAAATGCATTGGTGGACATGTTTATTAATAATATTCATTCACTCCTGTCTCTGTGATCTTGGCTTCTGCAACTTGGGTTTCTTTGCTGTTTGTTAACCCTTTCCACACTGACAAATGGGACAGGAGCTCTCTAGAGCAACTATCTTTGTTTAACTGCTAGTGTACTACTCTGTACCAGGGGATTTCATCTCTTGTGAACCTTTCATTATGATGAAGTAAAGCAATACTATTTATACTTTTTTATGACTGCCAACAGCTTTGCAGCCAGAAGGGCTCTTTTTAATAAAATGTACCTTTTTTGTAGAGTAGCTCTTATGAAACATGTCCTTGTCATTTTTCTGGGACCATTCAGCTGCAGATGCCAGACAGGTTAATTATTATCATTCATTTGAGCAGAAAAGATCATAGAAGTAATTTTCAGCAGAGAGCACATGCTCCTTGTCACCAAAAAGCAGATGCTACATGAAGATTCACAGATTCACAGATATTAGGGGTTGGAAGGGACCTAGAAGATCATCCAGTCCAACCCCCCTGCCAGAGCAGGGGCACCTAGACCAAGTCACCCAGGAACAGATCCAGGTGGGGCTGGAATGTCTCCAGAGCAGGAGACTCCACAACCCCCCTGGGCAGCCCCTGCCAGCCTCTGGCACCCTCACTGGGAACAAGTTCTTCCTTGGGTTTCCCCTCAACCTCTTGACTCCAACTGACTCCCATTGCCTCTTGTCCGTGTCATTGGATGACACTGAGCAGAGTCTGGCTCCATCCTCCCTACACTGCCCTGAACATATTGACAGACACTGCTGAGCTCCCCCCTCAATCTCCTCTTCTCCAGGCTAAAGAGCCCCAGCTCTCTCAGCCTCTCCTCAGCAGGGAGATCTCCACTCCCTTCAGCATCTTGGTGCCCTGCGCTGGACTCTCTCCAGTAAATCTCTGTCCCTCTTGAACTGGGGTTCCCAGCACTGGACAGAGGACTCGAGGTGGGGTCTCACCAGTGCAGAGCAGAGGGGGAGGAAAACCTCCCTTGCCCTGCTGGCCACACTTCTCCTAATGCATCCCAGGATCCATTGGCCTGCTTGGCCACAAGGGAGCATTGTTGGCTCATGTCCATCCCCCTGTCCACCAGGACCCCCTGGTCTCTTTCTCCAGAGCTGCTCTCCAATAGATCAGCCCCCAGCCTGTACTGATACATGGGGTTGTTCCTCCCCAGATGCAGCACCTTACACTTGCTCTTGTTAAATTTCATTAAATTTCTCCCTGCCCAGCTCTCCAGCCTGTCCAGGTCTCTCTGGATGGAGAGGCTGAAGAAGCCACCTGCTCACCTTGCTGTGATGTTTCTGCCTTCAGGCTAGAAGAACCACTCCTAGAAATCAGAAGTCACCTTGTCCTGTTCTGTCCTTCCCTACTCTGGTGCCACAGCTAAAGAGGGTGCTAATTTGGGACAGTCAGTGAATTCTGTGATCTGACCTTTTATTCATCAAGGGCAGGACAGCCCATCAAGACCATGCAATCCACAGCAGAACAAGCCTCAAAGAGAGGATGGCATCAAGACAGCGAGGTAAAAACTGTGAACACAGTGCTAGCCTTTGAATCTACTGGGTCACCTTGTCCTTTAATAAATGTTTAACCCAAAGGCAGCAGAGCATTTCCACTTTGTAAATGTTAACTTTCAGGTCAAAGGGAACATAGATGTGCATGGTTTAATCACACACTATTTCACTTCATGTTCCTCCTGGTCACTAAAATGCACTTCAAGTTGGATTGCCCAATCAATTCAGACTTCCATTCAAGACTGTTTGCTTTTATTTATAAGCTTGTCATGTATTCAAAATCTTTTTGAGAGAAGTCCCTGGTAGTGTATTGAGATGGAATTTCCCTGTGTGATTTCAGCAAGTATGGAACAACAGTTTCCTTACATTGATAAGCCCACATAAGTACACAACAAGCTGTATCTCAGACAATGCAATGCAAAAGCAGGAAAAAAACCCCCACATTTCTGTACTTAACAGTGTTTGCAGCAAGAGATGGCCAGTCAGCTGCACTGCCCAAGCTAGACTTCAGTGTCTTTCTTGCCCAAGATAGCTCTAATCATCTAAATTAACTTCTTTACCAACATGTACAGGCTGGGGGCTGATCTATTGGAGAGCAGCTCTGGAGAAAGAGACCAGGGGGTCCTGGTGGACAGGGGGATGGACATGAGCCAACAATGCTCCCTTGTGGCCAAGCAGGCCAATGGATCCTGGGATGCATTAGGAGAAGTGTGGCCAGCAGGGCAAGGGAGGTTCTCCTCCCCCTCTACTCTGCACTGGTGAGACCCCACCTGGAATAGTGTGTCCAGTGCTGGGAATCCCAGTTCAAGAGGAACAGAGATTTACTGGAGAGAGTCCAGCACAGGGCACCAAGATGCTGAAGGGAGTGGAGATCTCCCTGCTGAGGAGAGGCTGAGAGAGCTGGGGCTCTTTAGCCTGGAGAAGAGGAGATTGAGGGGGGAGCTCAGCAGTGTCTGTCAAGATGTTAAGGGAGAGTGTAGGGAGGATGGAGCCAGACTCTGCTCAGTGTCATCCAGTGACAGGACAAGAGGCAATGGGAGTCAGTTGGAGTCAAGAGGTTGAGGGGAAACCCAAGGAAGAACTTGTTCCCAGTGAGGGTGCCAGAGGCTGGCAGGGGCTGCCCAGGGGGGTTGTGGAGTCTCCTGCTCTGGAGACATTCCAGCCCCACCTGGATCTGTTCCTGGGTGACTTGGTCTAGGTGCCCCTGCTCTGGCAGGGGGGTTGGACTAGATGATCTTCTAGGTCCCTTCCAACCCCTGACACTCTGTGATTCTGTGATTGCTCTCCCTGTTAGGGAACTACATCTAATTTCAAGATCCATTTAGACTCAGGTCCTGAGAGTAGCTTTTCCTGCACAATTGGAAAGTCCTTATGCTACTCATACACCACAGTTAGCGATGAAGACTCTTAATTTCTTTATTGAGTTTTCATGTGCCAAAAAAACCCATATTTTCCCCATCTACTGATCAGATGTCAGAATAAACCCCCAGTAAGCAGGTAAGACTAAGAACAATAACTCTGGCTATATGTCAGACCCTCACTAGGTGGGAAGAGCTTTGTTGTTTGTTGGACATTTGAACCTCAAGAGGACTGGGATTGATTTTATTCTTGTTGCCCTCTACCACCTGACACCTATGTGATGGTTTTTTCCCAGAACCAGTGCCTGTCTGGGGACCTAATGCACAGTGCTGCAGCAAACCTCACCCTAAGGAAAGTTCTGCCTCTGAGCATTTTCTGGTAACTTGCCAGCCAGTGACAGCTTTATCAATAATGATAATAGGTTTTTGTCAAGGAAAACCAGTGCACTAAGCCACAGACTTGTTCAGCCCTGTAAAGGAATCAAAGTAACCAGTGTCCTCATAAGCAAAGTGAGACAGCAACATGACTTCTAATAGGAAGAGCTGACTAACAAAAGAAATGGAAGGACTAACTCCCTTTGCTGAAAAGCAGAAGCAGGTTTTTGATCAGTAAAGTCTGTCACCTCCTTATCAAGTGGGAAATGAGGATTCATGCCCTGACTTCACTATAGCTCACTGAAAAACTGACAGAGTGCAGGCTACACCACAGCACTTCAGATCTCATCTGTGAGAAATGGAACATACTGAAGCTGCCTCTGCAAATGCTGTTATCAGTAACAAGAACCTGCATTATGGTTGCACCCAAAACCCCATTACTGGATAGGTTTCAGATGCTTAACAGCAGTGGCACTTTTGCTAAAGATGGCTGGAAGGAGCAGGCAGTCCCATTGCTGGACAAATGGGTTTCCTACTTTTCTGCACAGCTATGAAGAGGGACAGATTTGGTATTTTTTTCATCTTTAGAACATACTCATGCTTCTGACTACCCCATCACTCATCAAGCTGCTCACAAATCAACCAGAAAGCTCTGCTGAGCCCCTTGAGAAGATGGGAGGCTCATTGTTTATATGCTATACCTTTCATCTGTATGCATTTGGGAAGTCTAATGCATCTCAAATGTACCTACATGAGCCATCTTCACTGACACTTCAGGTACATGGCATCTGGGCATGTATTCTGCCTGGGAAATAACAGAGAGAATGAGTAGCTCCATTTTTAAGGTATTGGGTGAAAGTGCTTTGATGTGAAATGTGTGTGCCTGTGACAGACAACAGAGAGACAGACAGAAGGAAAATGAAAGATGTAGGAAAATCAGAGAGACAGAGACATGCAGAGAAAGGCAAACAGAAAGACAGAAGATAAATCAGCACAACAGCAAGAGAGACAAAGCATGGCAGAGTGAAATGAAGAGAAAAACAAGGGAAACAGAGGGCAGAGCAAGGGGCACAAAGAGAAGGCACACTGTGACCCCAATAATATGGAGGGGTCAGAAAGGTGGAACATGAGAAGTGACAAAAGAAGGAGGGATAGGAATTGGCAGAAAGAGAGCTGGAAGAACAGAGAATGGGGATATGGGTGGACAGAGGCAAGACAGAAGTGTGATAGCAGGCATGGGGGTGTAGAGAAAGGAGAGGTGAAATGCATTAAGGGAGGAGTGAAGTGTGATGCAGAGAAGTTGTCTGGTGTCACAGCCTTAAGCCTGGAGGTGCAAACCAATTCCAGCTGCTCAGGTTCTCCTGGTTCTGACAAGGAGCTCATACTTCCTTTAAAAAGAAATGTAACTTGGTCAACATGCATGACCCCATTACACACTGCCTTGCCCTAAAAGGAAAAATGATACCCAGTTGTGGTTACCTGCTGAGATCTAAACAAAACAGATACTTAATCTGAACTAGAGACCTATCTGTATGAAAAGAGCAAAGATGCTGGACACTGCATCAACAGAGGGGTAACACAACCACTGCACTCAAGCCTGTGATCCAAAAGAACACAAAGGGTTTGTCTGGATGAGGAGTTCTTGGGAGAAATATCAACAGGGTTTTTTTGAGACAATTTAAAACTGATCTTCAGACATTTTGTCAGCAGGCTAATGGAACCTGCTACAGCTCCTGCCAATTCCCACAGTCTGTCTGATTTAGAATGATCAGGCCATTCTTCCTCTGTCTTACCTTGAGGAAAACAGAAACTGCCATTCCAAAGGAAAATCAAGAGCTGTAGCATGTGTAAGTCACATAAAGGCAAAACCATCAAACGGGGATAGTGCAATTATCCAAACCCCAAGCACGGGAAACCCCTGAAATTTAAACAAGTTATTTAAACATAACTTGAATATCCTCATATCCTTAACTCAGCCCTGAGGAAATACAAGAAGAGGGTAAAAATATGTGGGAAAAAAAAAAAAGAGAGGTGTTTTACAAAGCAATCTGTGCTTGTCTGGGACCACAAACACTAAAGCCCAGCAATCATTGTGAGATGAGTCTGCAATCATTTTCAGGGGTATTGATGGAGACAGCACAAAAATGTAGCCTTTCCTCTTGACAGATACATAAAGGATTTCAGTGCACTAAAACTCCTGAAGTGAAGCCACTTGTTTGTGGCAGGACAGAGTTAACACAAGGAAGAACTTTTTCTCAGTGAGGGTGCCAGAGCTCTGGAAGGGGCTGCCCAGGGAGGTTGTGGAGTCTCCTGCTCTGGAGACATTCCAGACCCCCCTGGATCTGTTCCTGGGTGACTTGGTCTAGGTGATCCTGCTCAGGTAGGGGGGTTGGACTAGATGATCTTCTAACTCCCTTCCAACCCCTAATATCTGTGAATCTGTGAATCTGTGGTGACAGCAGAATAAATCTTGTGACAACACAAACATCTAGGAACAACTCCAGTGCTCATTTTCACCAAGCTTAACATCCAGACTGAAATAAAAAAGGATGAACTCTTTACTGAAAATACTACAATTTGATAAACAGATACATCAGAATCATGGCTCCAGGGAAGCCTCCTTCATTTCACAGGTAGGAGAGTGAGACTGACCATGAAGTCACTTGTCAGACTGCACAGGTAAGTTCAAGAGATATCCTGGGAGAAGCTTGGGAGATTTCATTATGGGTCACTCAGGTGAGCCCAGGCAAACTTAGCTGAGCCTAGAGCAGGAGCCACAGCCTCAACAACATTTCTCTCTCAATCTGCTAGCTTCCTACTGCTTGCCCACGTGCTCTGATTTTCTTGGTACTATTCCCTTTATCTTCTACCTTTCCCACTATGACAGGATCACTTTCTGATGTGCTCCCAAATCCTGTCATAACCTTCAACCCCACTGATGCATGGGGCTTATGCATTCTTTCCTGGAGCATGAACTGACCTTCACAAGATCTCTCATACAAAGACTTGGTTTCTTCTTTGTGGAACCTGAGTGATACACACAAACAGGGGTGAGCTGCAATTAGGCCTTACAGCATGCTGAGCCATGCTCCTTTTTGGTTAATTGGAGAGGGCTGCTTTGGAAAGACGCTTCCTCCAAATCAAAGACCTGTGCAGCTGTTGCTCCCTGCAGCATCTTACACCAAATGGCCTCCCTCACTCTGCAACACTCCCCATTCTCTGAAAGAAGCCACAGGGTGAAGGAAGAGAAGGCTCTACCTTGCTGGTCCTGCTCTGCAGCATCTTAGGAACCTTAGGGAACCCAGATATGGTTATTCTAAAAGAGCCCTGAATTTGAGAAAGTAATTTCAGCTTTCATTGTCAAAGGAGCAGGGACATTGGTGCTGTTGTGAGCTGCATAGCTCAGATGTGGGTTATCTGCTACAAATATTTCAGTACCTTATTTTCCCTGGTCATAAACTAAATGTAAACTAATAACCTATTTCATACAAGCAACTAAAAACTTACTGGGCTCATGTTTGCAAATGCTATAAGACCTTTCTGGAAATGGCCTAAGGAAAAGCAAAGTATTGGTATTTTTAATTATCTTGATTGGTGGTGCACCTAGCTGTCATTTTTGTGCCTGATTAGTAGCAATGGCCAATTTTCCATTTATTTCCAAGCAGCTGCTGGCAGATGTAATCTGGAGCATGCAGAACTCTGCTGGCTGTCAGTTTCACACTAGCATTTTCCTTTCTTCTATCCCCATTTATTATTAATCTGTATTTATATCTAACTCAAGCTCTTAGCTCTTGCCAGAGGCTTAACCATTAGAGGTGACTGTGAGGAAAGAGGGGAAAAGAGAAAAAGGAGTGGTAAGGAGACACTGCCATAAATCAGGCTTTTACCACTTCATATACTCGTGGGGAGGTGAGAAACTGTGCAAAGCTTGAGCTATTTAAGAAGACAACAGTTTGCACAGTAGATCAGACCAGGTCAAGTCTCCTTTAGCCATGGAAACACACCTATCACAGAACCTTCCTTCTAATTATGCCCAGTTCCTACTTTTTACAGGGTTTTATATTCTTTTGACTTTTCTGCTCCTTCTAAGTCAGAGGATGTTCTAACATTTCATGTTTTCTGTATCCACTAGGCCTTCAGGTCACATTTGTTCCAAACAAGCATTGTATAAAACCATACTTTTTCAATCAGCTTTCAATGCACTGCCTTATAAATTTAACATTAAGAACCACACTCAATTATTAAAAGATAAACAGGAGTACCTGATTCACTCTGTCCTCTCCAAAGTAAACAGTTTTAATTCAAGCTGAAGAATTAATACCACTTCTTTTCTACTCATGATTTTAAGGTTCCAAATATATTTTTTTCATCTCTTGCCTATTTCTTTTACCATGTTTGAATAGGACTGAGCAGTCTGTTCCCACTGATAGAAAACCATTCATTTAAAGAAGGATTTCCAGTATTTTCCAGACCATTCCTTACCCATCCTTACATTTTTGTTCACTTTGTTCATTTTACTGTAAATGAGAAACCTGCTCAGTGTCATCTTTCCTTTAGAGGCCAAATAAATGCAATTCATCACAAAGACTGTCCATAACTTTTCCAAAATGGAGACAAAAATGGAAAGAAAAAACACATGCCATGTATGATAAAGTTTCCCACAGCAGTGTGAGAGGCATTCAATTTATTGCACACTCTCCCCAAATGTCCCCAGGCATAAGAAGCACTCTAGGCTTCAGGTAGAGTGCTTCTTAGGTTTCCCAGATAACTTAGGTTACTGGGAATTTTTCCCCAAGTCTTTTCTGGCAAAACTTGCTTCAGGAGTTTACCTGGCTGTAATAGAATTTTACTCTGCTTGTTGTAAGCATTACTGTCTTTAAGCATCCAGTCGGAATGGGAATGTCCTTTGGAACTCAGAGAACTCATCTTCCTCTTCCTCAGTCTTCAATCATAATGAAGGCTCTTCAATGTTCCTCCTCCAAACCTCTTCCTTTCAGAGAAGCCAGGAATCTAGAGACAGGAAAGATGTCATCATGTCATAATCAGCATGAGCTCCCTCTAGCCCCCATCTGAGCATTTGTTACCAAGCCAACAGCTCCAATGCCTTCCTCTTCTACACCACCTCTAGAATCAGAACCACAATGCCTCAGCTCACTGATAGAGGAGCACCCTTAATTAAATCAGCTGCAAAACTTGACTGTGGCTCATTTCTTCTGTGCTTCTCCTTAAAGGTTTTTGGCAAGGGCTACAACGAAAGCCTTCATTTCTTGGGCAAATCCTACACCAGTTAATTACAGGTTTCAAAGTCCATATTTCCCCCCAGATTCAAATGCATACAATAGCTTCTGCTCCATTAATTTTTAAAACTATAAAATATTCCCAAGTCCTATTAAAGAGCTGGTGAGACTTTATGCCTTCTAACCTCAGCCAGCAGCACTTCACTGGTAGTTGAAAGCCCAGATTTATCAATTGCTGAGAGCTTTAAGAAAGTTGGGAGAATATAAATGGCTGCAGCAATGCAAAGAATTAGGTTTCCTTCTTTTACAGCCCATCTGCAGATCCTGCTTACAGCATGACAATCAGTGCTTACAAAGAAATCTACTTGAAACCATCAGAAGCTTCTCTGGCTTAGCAGTATTTTTAAGAGATCTGCAATCAATGCACCCATGAATCCCCCAAAAGGAGGTGCTCTGCTTTCCAGCACTGTGCAAGTGGGCTGACCTACTGGTGTATCACAGAACTACTTGATTACAGTCCTGAATAATGTTTACATGTCTAACTACTAAGAAGCAGAACAGCAGACCCAGCAAACACATCCTCCCAGAACATCTGCACTGCACAGCAAATACAGGATATTAAAATGGAAGGTGTCAACCAAGAACTACAAGTTGTGCCAGAAGAACACTGGATGGATGGTAAGGGACAAAAATGGACATTTAGATTACAAAGCAGACCACTTAAGATTATAGACTTCATGGGTAAACTGAGAAAGCTGAACAGCTTACCCAAAACAAAAGTCCACTAAACCCCCCAGATTTAAATAAATTCAGTTAGCATTTTCAGGTCCCAAACTCAAAAAGATATACAAGGTACTCATTGAGGAATTGTTTTGTTCATCTCTGAAAAGCAATCATCTCTAAGAGAAAAATCAGGGAGATTTTGAACAAAGGTTCATCTCATGAAAACTCTTTTTGGAATTCAAAAAGGAAAAATGCAATCATTGTAACTGAAAAGTAGCAGTACACCACAGGTAAAAGCTTCTCTGCTTTAGCAATTTTTATATCAAAGTCACTAATTAAGAGTAACAATTATTTATTTATCAAGCATCTGATTGAAGTTATAGCTACAAAAAAATTTCAAGCTTATAATTTTTTTTCATCCTGAAGAAATCTGTAATAAAAATACTTCAAAACACGAGTGATCGAAGAGACCTATTGTAGTAAATCCACAAATATAAGACTGACATGAAGTAGATAATTTTAAATAATAACACTAAGAGGTCATCTTGAAATCCCCAGTTCCAGTTTGGATTTGTCTTTTTTTAAATATGACAGTCCACTACTTGAGATTTCTTTAAAGCTTTTGACCTATTGTCAATTAAGGCAGATGAAGGCAGTCATTAGCAGGCTGAAATCCGTGGTATGTGGCTGTAAGAAATATGAAGTTAAACCCTGGCTAGCCACTGAAAATGATCAAATAAGAAAAAAATCTTACATCATGCATCAAAGACAACTAGTACACAAGCAAATTTCTGCATTAAGCTGTGATTCCCATGGAAGGGAGACTTCCTTTCACTAGAATGCGGGAAGGAAGGAAGAGGGGAGGAAAAAAAGGTATCATGCAGAACAGAAAGAGGAAAAAGCTCATTTATTTTTAAAAGGCATTAAAAAAAAACCCTGACAAGAACAACAAAGGAAAAACCACTCAAAAAAAGTAAGCATTTTGTAATTTGTGACTATTTTTTCTCCACTCTCCCCAGGGGGCTTTCTGCATAGCTCCATCTAATGAAATATTTGATTGTATACCATTGGTGCTATTTGTGGGAATTTGTAAGCACCTCACCTCATTGATCTGATCAATGGAATCTTGGCATGGCACACAGGAAACCAGGGGTGGACTACAAGTTGAAGTGTTTTACCCAGATCATGAGTGTAATTTCTTGCTAGTTCTTCAACAGCTTGACTGAAAACAGCGACTGCAGCCATTTAGGAGTGAATTACAAGCTCGTATCATACTGCCATTTTCCTTGGGGCTCCACTGGTTCTGTGAAAACTCCCTGTACAAAATGCTAGTTCCAGCTCTGCAAAACAAAGCCTTTTCACTGACCTCTGGGACAGCATCTCTGGCTGCAACCAAGCAGCCTGAAGCTGATAGATCTGGAAGAGATAGTTGACCATTTTGCCTCACTCTTGCAACTTCTACTATGTTAGCATACTTAATTATTTTGCTGCCAATCACATTGCAGACAAATTCTTCAGCTGACAAAAATCAGCCATTTTTCTGACTATCCAACACAGCTGCCCTCCCACAGATTTAAAAACTCAATTACTAGCACAGATCATCATTTCAGTTGCATGAAACACATGTTTTAAAGGGGACTCTGACAGCAGTTCACATTACACAGGGAGAAACAAAACAAAAAAGAAGGAAAAATGTCAAACCTGATTGCCATCTCTTAAGAAGTATCTCTTCTCTATAACCTGTGAAAAGCAGAGAATGATCTTAGCTGGCACAGCATACACATAACCTCAGATTTCAATCAATACTTCACACATGAGCACTAAAACTGGACTAACTGGGACAAGGTCTGAACCTGTGCACCTTGTTCTAGGCCTTCTGATTTAAGTGCAATGCTCTCTCACAGATAGGAGGAGTTGCCACCTCCAGCCATTCTTAGTAAAGCTAAGTTACCCCCAGCTTCTACAGAACTAATTTAGTCGACCCTCTTTAGTAATGTAAGTTATGGTTTGGGTGTCTCCTTGCTCCATCAGTCAGTTATTCCCATCCCTCTCTGAAGCTGCAGAGGTTCTGAGGCCTAGAAAAATTTCATCCTGTGGGCAAATAACTCCAGTGGTTCTGAGGAGCCCCTGGGTTTAACTGATGCTTGAGATGAGGTAGCCTGACATGCTTACTAAGAATGAAGCATGAACTGTGTTAGCAGGATACCTACAAAGGCAGTGCTGTCAACGTAAGAATCAAAAAGTGATTTGAGAAGGACAGTGAAGCTGGTGAGGGGTCTGGAGCCTTATGGAGAGAGGCTGAGGAAACTGGGGTTGTTTGTCTGGAAGAGACTGAGAGGAGACCTCACTGCTCTCTAAAGATACCTAAAAGGAGGGTGTAATGAGGCTGGTTTTGGACTCTTCCTCCAGTTTATTAATGATAGAATGAGAGGAAATGGCCTCAAGTTGCTTCAGGAGAGGTTTAGATTGGACATTAGGAAGAAATTCTTTACTGAGAGAGTGGTTAGGCAGTGGAGCAGACTGCCAGGGAGGTGGTGGAGTCACCATCCCTGGAGGTGTTAAAAAAATGAGTAGACCCAGCACTGGAGGCTGTGGACTAGTGGATAGAGAGGTGTTAGGATGAAGGTTGGACCTGATGATCCTAGAGGTCCTTTCCGACCAGAATGATTCTATTATTTATATCACTCTGTACAATCTACACCCCCTTCCAAAGAAATTTCAGGGCAAATTTCCTCTAAAGTATGATCTGTAATAGGATGAGATGTGATGCAATCTGTTCCACTATAATAACTTTAGCCAGGGGATACTTAAACCAGAGCATTCCCTCTGTCATTTTCCCAGTAGGCCTTGATGTGCTCTTTTGCAGGAAGGAAAAGTAAGATGCCAGATTCCTTAATTCCTAAATTTTGCTTTAACCAGGATCAACAAAGCTAAGCATAGTCTTGTAACTCCCCACATTACCACCACAGCACACTGAAACACCTCTAGCTTGCCAAAGGACTCCAGAAGTGAATGCAAAATGTCTTTGCACGTGTTAAGTTGTTTTTCATTGTTCTGTATATATCAAGAATAAAATCTTCAAGCAGATGAGCTATTTTCTGGAGGCTTCCAAAAGCAGACCAATCTTAAGCCTGCTCACACCTGGCTGGAATCAACTCAAACAATGGAATGTGACAGGAGCAGCTAACCGATACCGGATACTCCCTGCTGGG
>VYZU01042772.1:0-29208 GCA_013401355.1 Ceyx cyanopectus
TCACAAGAACAATTCCTTTGTACGTAGGTTTTGCAGAGCATTGAACTATGTTGTGCTTTCATCTAAAATATCCTTGGGCAAACTCATCCAGCTTTGAAGTTGACCATCCTTGGAGCAGCTGATTGGATTGGAAACCTTCAGAGGTCCCTCCCAAAATAACTTGCTCTGTGATTCTGTTTTCTGCTGGAGTTCTGGCAAAGATGTGTCTTTTGGCCTCGTTTGTATCTCCCTTCATGCTCAACAGCTTTCATCATGTTCCCATCATAAGCAGTTCTTTAAGCTGAAGTCATGTGTAAACATCAGGAACCGTTTCTAAACTGTAATACTAAGTTTCCATCCTTCATGGTTTGGACTAGTTTTTATGCTGCTATAATCAAATGACATAAAAAAAATCAATGTTATTGCTGTTTATTAAGAGATAATAACTTCTTTTTGTCCACTGTTTCTGTGAGGCAATAGAAAAGACAGTTTACTAACAGTTAATAGGGCTCCTGGGGTCAGCTTTGCTCTTTGCCCTTTTTGCAGAGACCCTGCATAAGAAGGAAAAACTCTTTTAATGGGCATTGGTACCCACTGCCCCAATGCTTTAGCTCATAGCTAACTGTGCTGGACAGTATTTTGCTTTAAACTGAAGCAGTTGCTGAAGAGCCTGTGACTAGTAATGGGCTTCAGCGCCTGGCTAAGTGAGGAGCTGTGCTGGCGAGGGAGCACTGAGCTTGTTGGCTGGCTGGGGTTTGGGGTTTTCTTCTGAGGGCAGGCCAGGATGGCGGGGCAGTTAGCTGGAGTTACATAGCACACGTGGCATCTCTCAGCCGTGTCCCCCGTGCTGCAGCTGCCTAGCAGGGGGAGCTGGTGCTCACTGCGTGTGCAGACTCCCTCCTCCCTGTTCACACGGCCAACGTGGTGCCCGTCAGTGGGGCCGTGATGAACAGAACTCATGGGCTACCAGACAGCTAGCAGATGGCAAGCTGATGGCTTTTGGCTACTACCAGCCTGGCTTGGGTTTCAACCCAGAGGTGAAAGAATTTCTTTCTCCCCAGTGCCATTGCCCTTGGAGCTGGTTGTCCTGAGCGTGGAGAATTCCTTCAGCTTACCCTGGACAATCAATGATGGAAAGATTCTCTGCCCCTCCCCCCAGCCTGTTCTCTCCTGTCTGTACCTTCACTCTTATGGTGATTTCCATTCTGTGGTGTTTGTTATTCCACTGGCAGGTTTTATGACAAATTAAATGAAAATGTGAACAGTTTAAACATGGAGCTGAGGCTCTCCCCAGGAGAGCTGTGTGCTCAGGGTGTAGATCCCATTCTCCACCTGCAGCACATCTCAGGGATGTGGCAGAAGGTCTCTCTGAGTGCCAAAGGCCATGGCAAGTGCCTGGGATCCTGCCTTTCTTTGCTCTCCTTGCTGGGTGCTGTGGTCCCAAAACCTGCAAGGCCTGTGGTGTTTCTGCTGGGGCTGAGGCAACTTCTGCAGCTTCTCTGGTGTGATTTACAGCAGTTGGTAGCAGTTCTGACTCGAGGCAATTACAAATATGATACAAAATACAGTGTACTGGAAGAGATTGATCACAGCATCTTCTGTGCTCTTTCAAGTGAGAGGTGTGATGAGGGGTCTTTGTGACCATGGCAGCTTTAGGAGCAGAGGGACAGGACTGAGGGTTCAGCTGTTCAAACAGCAGCACTGAAATACTGCTGCCTAAATCCCATTTCATAGCTCACTGTACAGTCACCTGATCAGTTTATCAGGGTGTAAAAGCTGGTGCTTGTCGTTCTCTCTCGTGTAACTTTGTCTGTCCCGTGAGGATTTAGCCTTGAACCTAAAAATACTCTGTAGCATCATGTTGGGCATCCCATCTCCCAGCAGTTTCTTTACCTTGCTCATTTTATTCTTTGGTAGAAGGTAGTGGTATCAGCAGAGCAGGAGTGTGGAAAACAAGGTTCTGCTTCATTACAAGCTTTCAGTTATTGCTTATTTTCTTACTGGTGTGCAGTTGTGAGGTGTCAGACGTGGTCAGCACCAGCGTGGACACCCATGGGAAGAGCTGGGTCAGGGTGAAAGTGTCTGCCATAGTTACTTTCCAGTGGGCAATGCAAATAAACAGCCTGCAAGGTCTGTGATGGGTTGCTTTTCTTTGAGGTTCTAAAGAAAATGTTGTGTTTGGGGATGCATTTGCTGCTGAGCCTCCAGAGACAGCAATTATTTTTAATTCCTTGTGATGAGCAGAACTGTTTCTGTCCCGTGGATTCATCTTTCTTGATGTTTATCTGTACCCCAAAGACACCATAACGGAGGCAATGAAACCAGTTATTCTGTACTGAGTTGATGAGTAAGAGATAAATATTAATTACCTTTCTCAAAGAGTAATTAATAACTTTCTAATTTTCTGTAGGGAAACAGGGAGAACTCAACATGATAAATGGAGAAATAAGCTGAGCTATCCACTTTTCCAGAATGGCAGGTTATTGCCTGTCAGCTTTGGGGTGATAGGAAACAGAATCCAATGGCAGTTTGTAACTATATTTGTTCTTCTCTTTCTCAGTATCTAAAGCAGTTATCCAGTTATCCAGTTTTTCTGCAGTGATTTCACTGGCTTTCTTCCCTTCTAGACTTCCACAGACCTCTGTATCAGAAATTAATCTTCTTAGCTTATTTTTTCCCCTTCATTTTAGAGACTTAAGAAGCACTGATGATCAGATCCATTCTCCTGTGTTTTAGTGCATAGATTCAGGGACACAATGAAATTAGAACTAAACATGGAAACATTTCAGAGCACAGTGTCTTATTCCTGTAAATTTCTTGAGTATGCACAAGTTAGCCCCAAAACCAAGACACCTGAAGATTTCCCTCCTTCCCTGGGGTTGCTGGCTTAATTAGTGTAGATTTTTTTTCTCTTGCTGTAGTAACTAATAGAAAATACACTTGCTGGTTCTGTTCCTGTCATACAGAGCTGAAGCTTTTTTTTTTTTAGCAAATAATAGCCTAGAAACTGTACCACTCCAGAAGAAACAAAACTACCTGATGCAATAATATTTTAAATCATTGTTTTAGCAACACTTCCAAGCTCTATTTGAACATGGCTGGTTTGTTTTGTCACTAAAACTTCCACCCACCGTGTTTGCATTGTCTCTTCCATCATGACAGGCAGTTTTCCTCCCAAGATTTGCACTGATGGGGCATGAAAAATGGCCCAAATGTCTGTGGGTTTCTAGAGAGACTCTGAAATCTTAAGAAATAAAGTGGATGACCTGGGGAAGCTGGATTTCATGTGAGGCTGTTGAATAGGGATCTGCAAAAGTAAATGGAAGGAAAACACCAATTGGAACAACAATGCCAGTTGGAATACCCCAATGCCAGATGTTGGAACACCCCCATGCCAGTTGGAACACCCCAGTGCCAGTTGGAACACCCTAATGCCAGTTGGAACACCCTAATGCCAGTTGGAACACCCTAATGCCAGTTGAACACCCCAATGCCAGTTGGAACACCCTAATGCCAGTTGAACACCCCAATGCCAGTTGGAACACCCTAATGCCAGTTGAACACCCCAATGCCAGTTGGAACACCCTAATGCCAGTTGAACACCCCAATGCCAGTTGGAACACCCTAATGCCAGTTGAACACCCCAATGCCAGTTGGAACACCCTAATGCCAGTTGAACACCCCAATGCCAGTTGGAACACCCTAATGCCAGTTGAACACCCCAATGCCAGTTGGAACACCCTAATGCCAGTTGAACACCCCAATGCCAGTTGGAACACCCTAATGCCAGTTGAACACCCCAATGCCAGTTGGAACACCCTAATGCCAAGCTAAAGGTTAGATGACAGTGTGGTTCAGACCCATGGGGCAATAATGTAGTGTCTTAAAGCTGTCAAATGAGAAGAAAATATAACAGAATCCTTAAGATTATAAATTCTTGGAGTTTTTAGATCTAGATTATATAGATATGTAGCTTTGAAGTAGGAAACACAACAGGAGCAAACTGTCTCCACAGTCCTTAGACAATGCAGATGGCACCTCTGGGAAACGTCTGGACAGAGAGCCCAGAGGGAGGAAGATCCTTTTGTCTGTCTCCTGGGAACTGTGCAGAATTTGGTACAGAATTGTCCTGTCAGTGTCCCTCTCTGGGTGTGAACACAAGTGTGGTGACATCTCACAGAAGGAATTGAAGCCCAAAGTGAAGTGATGCTTGGTTTGAAAAGGGAAAGTACATCAGAGTGGGGAAGCTTGTTAAAAAGAAACTGAAAGGAGCAGTGAAGAGTGTGAAATGTTTGTAGGTAGTGTGAAGTTTATTTCAAGGCATCATACTGCAGAGCAGATGCCTCAGCCCTATCAAAAGCTGACAGAGAGAAAAGCTGTGATGTGAAACAGCAGGGAAGAAAGGCTGTAGAGTCAGAGGCAGCTTTCCAAAAGCTGAAGTCATGACCAAGTGAGGAAGACAGAAAAGAACAAACACTTTGAAATGCCAAAAGCTTAGAAGAACAGCTTTCAGAAAGTGTAAAAAAGTCACATTTCTTTTCCAAATATGTTGGGAATAAGAAGCTTGTCTAAAACTTTGTAGAAACCCTTGAATACTGGGGGATGAAAGCATCGCAGGGAGAAACAAAGGAGGTTTTGAGGCATCTGAGCTTCTCATGGGTTTTTTATCAGAAACCCATCTCAAACCCAACTGTTAATGGAAGAGATTCAGAATGCAGTGAGCAATAACTGACTGCAGGGACCAGGGTGTTAGAGCCCAGGAGAGATTGAGGGACAAACTGTTGAATTATTAACACTTGTGTGAAACCTTTCAATTAAAACCTCCTCGGCCCCATTAGAGGGCTGATGTGATGCCAGCTTGGAGAAGAGTTCCAGGGAGCCTGGGGAACAGCAGACAGAAATCTGGCTTTGTGTTGTGCAGCGTCATCAGAAGAGTATTAGAGATTAGAATTCTTTGGCACATGATTTTATGTGAACACAGAGGAGTCAACGTGTTTTTTGTAAAGGGAAGTAGCACTTGACAGATCTGCAGGGACTTGAAAGGCTCGGCAGCCACCTGGGTTGGGGTGTCCCAGTGTGCATGGGATCTGCAGATTTTCAAGCAGGTTCTTTGCTGCAGCTTCTTAAGGCAACTGAGCTTTCTGGGGATAAAAAATGGTCTGTAGTGAACTAGTAACTGGTTAAAAGGTGATAAAATGTGTAGCTGTAATGGTGGAGAGTGATCATTAGTGACACAGGAGTGTGTGACACCCGTGCTGTTTCACATGCCCACATGACCTGAGGAAGGCAATGGAGAGAGAAACAACAGTGAGTGATTTAGAACATTGAACACAGTCAACTTTAAAGCTGCAGAAGTACCTTATGGTGCTGTGTGATTGGAAAATTAACTAGCAGGTTAGCTCAGTAACTGTAGAGTAACGTGAGAAAAGGGAATTATCTCTGTTTACAGACACGGCTGATGGAGGTGCTGCCTCTCCCAACGAGAGCACGGAACACGAGCAGGAACATCAAACAGAAGTAGCAAGTTCAAAATAAACACAGAGAAATCCTCCTCCTCGTGCTGAATGCAACGTGGCAGCTGTTGCTGCAAGACTCTGGTGCTGAGAGTTTGTGTGAAAGCAGTTGGGTATATTCTGGGAGGACTGATCTATAAAGTGGTTCATGCTGCTACAGAAGACCTGGCACGTGGGAATCTTAAGCTACAAGTTGTTGCAGGCTCGGGAATGTTGGGGAATGCAGCCGCCCAGTGCTGTTCCTTAGGCACTGCCCACTGCCCAGCACACGATTCTGGCTGGGTGAAGATGTGATCTTACTTGGGAAGATCCTTGATAAGTGAGATTTGCCTTGGTAAGGCTCCTTGTTGGCGCCTTCTGCTCTTTGTGTTTTGCTGTTTCTGTACTTGGCTGTTCCAGCTACTCCCTCATCCCTCAGATGTTCCTCCTACAAAATAAATGAAGTTTGTTTTAAATGAAAACAAACTCTTTTTTTGGTCTTTTTTTGTGGTGTGCTTTATTTTTTGTTTGGTCTTTGTTTGTTTAGGGTTTTTGTTGCTTTTTTGGGTTTTGTTGGATGGGTATTTTTGTGTGTGTGGAGGTTGGGTTTTTTTCCTGTTTTTTGTTTTGGGTTTGAGTGTGTGCAGCTCATGTGTGTAACTTTATTGTGTGTAGTTCATGTGTGTAACTTATTTAACTTTATTGTGTTTGTCTACGCATTTCTTGGACAGAAAATGGAGCTGTTGCTTAAGCATTTCCATATGTCTCCAGCCATATCGTTCGACTATATTCTTCACCTAATGTAACTTGTAAAACTAAACGCTTTCAAGTGTTCTTTAATGTGTGGGTGAAGAGTAAATGGAAGTAGAAGATGTTCCAGAGCAGCGTTTGGCCCCGCTGTGGGTGTAAGGGGGCTGTGCCATGGCCTGCTTGTTGTCAAGCAGCCTCCAGCTTCATCTCCCTGAATGTGAGGGCCAGTTAGGTGACCCCTCTGGGAGACTCCTGATGTCTGGACACAGCAGAACTCTTGAGCACTAGCGAGCTGCCCATTTTTAAGCGAATTGTTTGTTGGAAGTGGAGAGAACAATCCAAGCTGTGCCAGGAACCCGAGGCCTGCGCGGCCCGGCCGGCCCCAGCCTGACGCGCTGTCCCTTGCCTTTGCTTGGGGCAGATCTGCAGAGCTGGTGTGTTGATAGAGACAGGAGGGGGTGTGGGAGATGGCCCATCTGTGTAAACTGAGCTCTCTGGGTGCTATCTTGCACAGATGGTATGCTTTTGGATGGGGTTGTGTTCCACACCTAAAGCTGAAGCAACCAGATTTGAGATGTACTTTATTAACTCAGTCACGTGGAAAGTCAGGGTAGCTCGCTGGTGAAGGGAAGAGTGGTCACTTCTGTCTCCTGAGTCTGTCCCCTTTTAATTCCTGAACTTTTGATTTTCTGAATTTGATTTCAATGATTTAATGTGGAGTGGAATAGTTTATAGCTGTAGGAGGGAGGTAAGGGGAGTCCTGACATGGAGAACCACAGAGTGTCAGGGGTTGAAGGGACCTAGAAGATCATCCAGTCCAACCCCCCTGCCAGAGCAGGGACACCCAGACCAAGTCACCCAGGAACAGATCCAGGTGGGGCTGGAAAGTCTCCAGAGCAGGAGACTCCACAACCTCCCTGGGCAGCCCCTGCCAGGCTCTGCCACCCTCACTGGGAAAAGTTTTTCCTTGTGTTTCCCCCAATCCTCTTGTGCTCCACCTGACTCCCTCCTTGTCTTGTCTGTGAAAGGTGCTTATAAAGGAATGAAAACTGGGCAGTTGCTCTAATTTTATCTGCTTTCCAGTCCCCAGATTTTCCATCACCAGTGTAAGTGAATGAACTAGAACAGTGGGGTGAGGTTTGAATTGCCCAGCAGTGAGGCAAAGCCTGTAGCTTTATACACAGGAGACAAAATTAGTTCTAGAATCCCGCAGGGTGTGGGAAGAAACTTGTGATGCTCTGGGAGCCTCTTGATTGGTCCTGGCTGAAATTGGCCAGCGTCTCCTTAACGTGGCTGTGAGACGTACAGAAAGCAGGATAGAGGCAAGGCTTTGTCATGCTGAGGCACTGGGGTGCTTGAGAAGGACACTGGGTTTTGGTGATGCAGTCCCCCTATGACAGTGTCAAGAGCACGTGTGACTTTGTTTAGGTTGAATTCAAAGAGGTGAAACCAGAAGACAGTCATCAAGAGAAGAACTTGCATGAGAATTCAAGGTGGTTTTGAAGCTTTTTCTTTTTGGTACTTTGAGGGAATCTGCACAGAGTAAGGGTGTCTGGGTGACCTGAAAAAATCTCCTCAGAGAAAATATTAGTAAAAAACCACCATTTATCAGTAACAGGCTGAGAACACTGGGCAGAGGCAGTGCTGCTGTGCCAGGTTCTGCAGATTTGCTGGTACAGGTGCTGCTTTGTGCGAGTCCTTCAACATGGGATTTGCCATCCCTTGGCTGGGGTTGAGCTTCAGCTGGCAACAGAGAACTTGCTGGTCAGTAACCAGAGGGAGCAGGGTGGCAGAAGGAGCAAGGGTTTGGATTCACTGTCCTGGCCTGTGTTCAGTCGTTGTGAGAATGGTAAGAGCACAGAGATGTTCTGTGGTAGCTGCTGTGGGAAGGAACAACCTCCAAACATCGTTCCATGGTCAGTATCTCACTCATCAGGCATTTTGGCATAGGCTGCACAATGTGGAAGAAGGAAATCTCCCTCTCAGTAGTATCTTGTGTCAGCAATAGCTGCAGCTGCAAATAAAAAAAAGGACTGCAGGGTTTTTCTTGTGTTTTTGTGATTATTTGGTTCTAATTATTTTTTTTCCCCCTTCTCATGGAATTTCTCAGCCTTGCCTCAAAGATTTAAATCCTGTTTTAGAAATACTGCCACAGAAATCCTTCTATTTTGCCTACAATGTTTAAAACACGTGTTTGTCAACCCCCATCTCTTAGCTACACTTCCAAGAAAACAGCAGAAATTGAAAGCTACTCTTGGAAAGCACCTTGGAAGAAAATATTGCTTCTGGTGAAATAAAAGTATTGGTCCTTAGCAAATACAAGGCTTTTAAGACTGAAAATGATGGTTAGAGTGATCGTTTCCTCTCATGTACCATGAGCTGCCATTGTTTGCATTTTAACTTCTTCTGAAAGGTGTCTAACCTTTGAATACAAACTTCCCTCAGTGTTTCAGGGTGGTTTTGGAAAGGCAGAGTTCCTGCAGAACCACAGTAGCCCCATGAATGTCCCTCCTGAGACCTCTCTGTCCATCTGATGCTCATACAGGGGGTTTCTGCTGCTAATACAGAGCCCTTATTGAAATACTTGCTTTTTAGTTTTCCTCTAGACTTCTTCAATTTGTCAAGAGCTGTTTGCTTCTTATTCCCATCCTCCTGTGTGCTGACAGCCACTCCTAGGTTGGTGTGTTTTTCAGATTCATTAATCATCTCTTTGTTTTCAAAGCTGGTGTGAGTGAGAAGCAATTTTAGCCATTCCAACTAATTCTGTTTTCTTGCCAGCTAAAAAATTATCCTAAAAGGAACTATTGGTAAAAGCAGCAGATTAATATGGGATGAGAACAGTGTCCAGAGAGGCAGTGGTGCTGTGCCAGGCTCTGCAGGAGGTTTGCTGTGCAGGTGCTGCTCTGGGTGACAGAGGGAGGGAGGGAGTTGCCACCCCCCATCCCAGTGCTCATTTCCACGACTGCCATGGGAAGGGAAGCTCCTTAGGCTTGCAGAAGAAATGGAAGTTTGACCTTCCAGTTGTTCTTTGCTGAGCATTTGCAAAGGAGGGTTTTTCTGTGGCTCTCAGCTTGGCCTGATTTGCAGAGGCTTTAATGAGAAAGGCAAAACCACATCCGGGTGTGGAAAACATAACGTGCTGCAGAAATGGAGGAAATGCTCATGAAGGAATTTTCTCAAGTAATTCAATCTGCAATTTCCATCAGGGAAATATCTGCCTAGATAAAGGTTTGTGGAATTACAGGCAATTTCAAATCATCTGTCTGTTACCCCATTTTGGGGCTCTGGAAGTCTCATTTGTAATGATACATGACTTTTCTAGACTGAAAAGAGCTTGGAGTCAACTAGTTGTGTGCCTAGAGTACATTCCCATTTTTCACCATTAGCCTTCTGCTGGTCTGTGTGGTGGGGGTTTATTGTTTGGTTGGGTTTTTTTAAGTCTCCTCTGGTCATATTTTAAATGGCACCCCTCTCCTGGGTGTTCCTGTCCAGGAGAACTGCAGAGTTTCCAGGCTGGTGTTCTAAAACCTGCTTCTCTTTCCATTATCTGCAGGGAGACCAGACACTGTATTCTTGGCTGCAGTGAGGTAAGAAGACCCCCAACCTCTGTATCACTGGGAGGGACTGGATGTGGACACTGGCTGGAGCTCTGCACCCTGCACAGACAGTAAGCCCGAGATTTGTGTAGTCAACAGAGAAGTTTCTAGGACATTATTATCTGAAATTGCATCATCTCCTAGAATTGTGTTTCTCCTGACAGCAGGACTAGCCATAGGAGACTCAGATGGCTTGAATCAGGTGACACGTGCAGCTAGTGTAGAAACAGAGAACTGAAGGAGAAAACAAGGTAACTCTGCCAAAATAGGAGCCAAATAAAACCAAATAAATCTGTTCAAATGTTGCTAGTGAGTGCTCAACATGAGATTGCTTTCAGGAGCAGAATTCTTGAGAGCCCTTTAGCCTTTTCTTGTTTGTTTTTGCATTGGTTGCCATTTCCCATGTTGTTGTTGCAGCACTTGTCAGGGAGCTGTGGAGCTTTCACTATGGACAAGCCAAACTCTGCCATATGTGTGAAGGTATTTGCCAGAATCCCCCCAGGCAGAATGGGGTGCAAACCAAAAATATGCTCATTTTTCTTCTGCTGTCTCCCATCTGTGCTCACAGCAAAGCCCACCGGGGTCCAGTTGTACAGTCCTGTGCAGCTAGACAGGATTCCTGCTGACACTGCTGCCCTGGGAAAGGGCTGGGAAACTGGGGAGTGCAACAGGAGGCTGAAAATATGGCATTTACAGCCTGTTCCAGCTGACTGTGTGTGTTCATTTGTAGCCAAAATTCTGCTGAGTGGTAAATACAAATACTGGGTCTGTTTCAGTGAGCCCAGAGTGGGTTTTGAGCTGAAGGAGACATCCTTCCCTGGTCACCAGTGAATGTGTCAGTGACTCTCAACAGCTGAACATACCTGCCTAGTGCTGATGGCAAAGCTCTGTGTGTTAGTGAAGCTGAGATCTGAAAGGTTTGGACCCATGCCTGCCAAAGGTGGTGCAATAGGGAGGTGCACACTGGTGCTCATAAAGCTTAATTTACACTTACTGGTCCTCTTACTGCCTAAAAGCAGCTGGCAGGTATCCAAGTGCCACTGGGCTATCTGTAGAGGGGAATTACATTTTGTTCTTGTGGAACATGGGTATCTTCCATTTCCTATGAACCCGTCCTGATTCTTCATGTTACCAGGAAATGTTTGTGTCATTCCTAAGACCAGGAAATGTTTGTGTCACTCATAATCATTCACAGAATGCAACCTTGGATTATGGGGAATTCATAAATATTGTAAAATGTAAAGCAATATGAAGAATAAATTGAAAAGAGAGTAGTACAGGGTTCCTCTTTCCTTGGTTTCTGAATAAGAAGATTGTTGCTTGATTTCCAAGGTCTTCTCCTGCAGATGCATTCAGCTGTAGCAGAGCAGCAACACAGTCTCCTAAATCATTCTGTTCATTCAGTGACTGTGATATTCCTGGCTGACTTGGTCTGGGTGCTCCTGCTCAGGCAGGGGGGTTGGACTAGATGATCTTCTAGCTCCCTTCCAGCCCCTGACATGCTGTGATTCTGTGATGTGGAGCAAACACAGGATAGAAATAAAGTCCCTCTTTCAAATATCTGTATCTATTGAACAGAGAAAAAGGAAAGGAAAACATGCTGTAGTGAACATTTGCTTTTTAATGCAGAGTATCATCTGGATTTTAGCCTGACCAAGTAGTGCCCCTAAGTTTGTGCTTAATTCCAAGTATTTCCTAACTTCAGACTTCAAAAGTCAGTTTTGCAGGTTGATATGAAGTGCTTTGCTGGGACCTTAGGGGGATATTGGAAAGAGCAGGGGGTGGAAATGGGATAGAAGGTTTGTTTGACTTTTGTTCAGTGACAGTTGCACAGACAATGCTTGAAAGTCACCATGTCTGTTTGCTACACTCCAGTTTTCCAGTGTAGACCAGAATCCTCCTTTCTTGCTTCACGTGGCTGAAGCTGAAGCACCTTCTTGGAGCAAGAACTGCCTTTAGTTCCTCACTGGCCCAGCCTGGGAAGGTGTGTGCCTGGCCAGCATTGCATCTGGGGGAGCATCCACCTCTGTTTCCCTGGGCTCCAGGCTGACTCCTTTTCCACAGTCTTGGGCAACAGGTAAAAAATGATGAGACAAAGATACACAGGGGCTCAGCAGATTGATTGAACTGAAGCCTTTCTCTCTTTTCTGCCTTTGAACAGATGACCTAGACAAGATTACTGGTGAGTGACAGTAACTCCTGATGACTCTGCTGTCTTGCTGGGAACAGAACTTATCCCAGTGTCTCACTAGCACTGCTGAAATGAATGAAGAGTGGATGTGAAATCTCTCACAGCCTCCAGGACTCAACATTCATGTGTCTGGGTGAGGTAGCAGTAGGTGTGGGGAGCCATGTGCCCAGGACACTGGGAAGGCCTGTGCTTACCAGTGCTTTGGGGAATGATCAATGTTCAAATTCTCCTTCATCACAGAAGTGGATGAATGTGGTGTGTTTGTGTCCAGTTAGATTCTGGAAGCATAAGGATAAAATTAATTGCTACAGTTTTTCAGCTGATGTAATGGCCAAAAAGGGTAGAAAGGGAACTTCCCCAGAGTGTTGTACTAATAAAATCTAATCTTTCAGCATTCCTGGAAGATCTGTGGAGCAAAACTTTGTTCCTCTGAAAAAAATGGATCAAATTTAGAAGCCTGTCTATTCTCTGCTTTTCACTCTGTTGGGTTTTAGGGTTTTTTTTCCTATGTTCTTGGCTGCTTTTCAGCTACTGTGACAATTCAGTGGGATGGTGTTGGCTTTTGATGCTGAGATTCCCATCTGCTTCATGCTTGATATAGCTGATTATCAGTGAAGTAAAGAACAGGAGTAGGGAGAGATTCTGAACAATCTCTTCTAATATCAAAGTTGTGGAGCTTCAAAATAACAGTGGAAAGGTTTTGCTCAAACTTAAGGAGGTAGCTCTTCCATGCAGCATAGATGAGCTATGGAAGCTTTGATGCAGGGTGGTGAACTCAAGAAGCAACTGAGTGGATTCATGAAAAAAAAAATCCATTAAAGACTTTTACAAGCACAGCCTCCATCTCTGCCTCAGATCCCCCCAGGCAGCAGATTTCCAGGAGCTGGGAGAGTGTCAGGGAAGTGTCCCTTGACACCTGCTCCATTTTAATAGCACTCCCTTGGCATCTGCTGTTGCCCACCTTTGGAGACAGGACACCAGCTACGTGATCCTTTGGTCTGATGGTGCTCTAGTGTTTGGCAAGCAGCAAATGCCTTCTGCCTGATGGAACATCTTCCAGCTCCCTCTCTGCAGCAGCCCAGGCAGGAGCTAACAGCAAGGATAGGTAGCTTTGGGGAGTATTAAAAAAAAAGAAACAAAAATGAGTTGACATAAAAACACAGATCAGAGCAAGTCTTGAGTATTATCCTTAGGCAAGAAGATCATCCTACTAACTGGAGTGTTAAATACTCAGTAGAATGTTGTTGCAGGCTGATGGGAGCCCTTGGTTTGGGTGTTTTGAGTGCTTACAGAACGTGGAGCAGTGGGGTGGGGGTTGTGTTGGGGAGCCCTGTTTTAACATGACAGTGACATCAGCTCTCTGCCCTCCTGGCAGCTTCGTTGGCTCTCATTTTCTGAGGTGCCCACGGGGGGACAGTTCACTTACAGAGGGAAAGGGCACTTTAATCCAATGGGGGGTGTTTACAGCAGGTCAGGCCCCTGGGTAAGCAGTTTCTCTCTCTGCTGAGCTCCTGCTTGTTTGGGTGCTGTGGCCCATCCCCATTAGCCTCTGCCTTTTGGGTGTTCCCACAGCTGCATCTGAAGCAGCTGCTCCCATTGGGAAGTGCAGGTGGTAGGTGCACAGAGATCCCAGGGGATGCTGGTAGTGCCCAAGTCATTCCTGGGCTTGCTGCAGCCGTGGGAACTCTCCACACTGAAAAGCTGCTGGCACTTGTGCTGCTGAACTGGTGTGAACTGGAAAGGACGAGGCAAACACAGAAAAGCAGTTTGGCCAACTGGCCATTTTCAGAGTTTCCACTGCTGCCATCTGGCCTTGGACAAGAGTCACTTCTTCCCCATGTGTGTCTTCAAGAGTTCTGTTCCTCTGGCTCTTGGTTGGGTTTTTTTCTGTTAATCAAGTTCAGGCCTCTTGTTTTCCCCAAAAGCTTTATTTTGTGTCTCAGTTTTCTGCTCCTCAGTATCCCTGGTGAATTGTGCCTCACAAAACCCGTGGCCATAAATTGACCCATTGCTAATACAAAAATAAAGCAACAATGAAGAGACACTCCCAGATCCCTTCCAGCCTTTGATGTGGTTGCTCTGAAGACCATACCCATGCCAGTGAGGGACTTGGGGCTTGTGTGGGGCAGTACTGGATGGTAACAGCACAGAGGCAGTGCTGAGGTCATGGTCCTCTCTTCACAGCCATCAGCTCTGGAAGTTGTCTGGCTAACACGTTTCATCCATTTCCTTGCCATTGTCTGCTGCTTTCCTGCAGTGCAGTTGTTGGTGGGATGCCCAGGCTCTCAGAAAATACCCACGCAAAAGCACTTCCACTGTTTCCCTGAGGAACAATTCCTTGCATTGATTCTCACTCTTCAGGATTTACACTTTTTTTTTTTTCCCCCCAGATACTCAGCCTACCTTTTGGTCTTGCTGAATCCACTGCTGCCCTGCCTGCCTGCTGCTGCAGTCCCTGGTGTTCTGGGGGGTCTTCTCTGGAGCCTTTCACCTTTTGGATTGGCTCTCCCACTGCCTCAAGGGGCTGAGCTCAAATATTCCCCTCCACCTTGTCTCCTAACTCAGGGTTTCTCTGATCCTGATAGTGTTGGGTCAAGCATGTTGGGCAGCAACCAGTGTTTTCCTCTGCAGATGCCAAGATTTCAGATAATTCCTTATCACACAGGACAGTTTGCTCCAGCAGGCAGCTCTGCTCTGCCTCACCCCCCTGGCTGCTCTACACCCCCTGCAAAGTGCCCTTCCCTGTCTCTCATCCCATTATTTAAGCATTTTGTCCTGCAGTACATTTAGTTTCTCAGCCTTTATTTTCCATCCATAAACTCGGGGTTCTGCAGGCCCTCTCTCTATTTCTGGGGACAAGCATCTGAAAAGGAATCTAAAGGAAGGTGAACTGCAAGGTTGTGTGTGATCAGGGTGTGCATTTCACCTGAATTTTGCAGTTGTATTAAAAATCAGAATTAGTGCTTTCGCTCAGTCTGGTGAGGTTTATTCTTCATTAACCTTTCTGTGGTTCACTTATGGCTTGAAAATTAAACCTAAATGTATCGAAGCCAATCACAAACCATAAAGAATGAAGCTGTTGTTATTATTTCTGTGTGGTTTTTTTCAGCATCAAATTTCTAATGTAAATCTCTTAATACCAGGACTACTTTTCCTTTGTGAAAATGTGTCACTTCACAACATCAGCATTAAAGTATTTCAAGGTTAAAAAAAATTATTGGGTATGAAACTGAACTCTGTGTTGCAAGTGGAGGAGGTGACAATTTAACTCCTTCATTTGTGTGTCTTCATTAGAGTGTTTGCTGCCCACAGGTGCAGGCAGAAAGAACTTGCATGTGCTTAGTGACACAAAACATCCCAGCTTTGGGTTTAGCTTGTGGTAAAATAATCCAGCTTTCAGCAAAGGGACCGGTGGTGTCTGAGCCTTGGGGCACTGCCCACATCACATCATCCCTGTGCTGACAATGATAAATAGGAAAATGGCTTTTTTCTTTCCGTTTATATTTTTTTCTACTGATTTATTTCTGCTTTCTAAGTTCCTACTTCTTAAGAAGCAATAATGGTTGGCTGAGGTGATCTCTGAGGGGCACGTGTGAAATGAAATTAAATTTGCTTTTCTATGGAGCTAAAATTTTGCTTCTGGAAAAGATCTTGCTAGGAAGGCAGGAAGGCAGCCAGGTCAGTCTGTGTGCAGTGACACAGAGAGAGCACTGTGTAAGGCAGGCACGGGCACATGTGATGGAGAGGGATCCCCATCTCCTGGGAATCCCCGTGCCCAGGCTGGGAAAGCTGCCCACAGCTTGTCCTCCCCAGGCTGGGGCTCAGCTCAGTGTGTCTGCTCTGTAATAGGGATCTGCTGGACAGGAGCAAACCCCATCTCATGAGAATGACTTAGGAGTTCCTGATGGGAAAAGAGAGATGTGACAATCCTGCATGTGACAGCACCAGGCATGGGAATGGCTGCTTGCCTGCTCTGTCCCTGGGTCACCCTGCTGTGGCAGGGGTTGCACTCCAGCATCTCCAGAGCTCCCTCCCAGCCCCACCATGCTGTGATCCAGGTTCCAGTGACCATTAAAATATTGCTTGAAGACTGGGGTGCTGCTTGCAGTTGGATCAGCTGATTATCAGAAGAGCTTCTCTTGTGCCATTGGCTCTGGGCAGCAGCTCAGGCTGTAAGTTGAGGAGTTTTCAGTACCTAAGCTAGTGCTTTTCCATAGGGAAAAATGTCCCTGTCCCTTGCCCTCAAGCCCTGGTGCTGTCTGGGGACTCTCAGACAGTGGTGGCAGAGAAGCTTTAGGAACTTTCTTTCAAGGCCAGGTGAGACCCTCAGCAGTGTACACACAGTAGGAGTTAGAGTTTGGAGGGTTCTACTTGTGCTTCTGCTTGGTTGTAAGTGCAGGGAGGGCATTAGCAGGATGGAAGCTCTGCAGTCAAGATTCTCCTGGATGTGATTGTTCTTTTCTGACAGACTGAGCCAGACCAGCTGTCCCATCACCACCATGACACACAGACCAGAAAAAGTGGGGTTTTTTTGCCTTTCAGAACAGTCATAGCAGCTACTGTGAGTTCCTGCTGGAAGTGTTGAAAGGTGGCAAACACCACCAATAGACATTTCCAACCCTTTGCTGGCTGGCAGGCTGGTGCTGTTCAGTGCAGCACAAGGACAGTTTCCAGCCCTCCACATGTAGGACACATTTCATTTCTTACATCCTTGTCTGTCACACCAGTGCCCAGCAGTACAGCTCTGAGCTGCAGCTCCACTCACTGCCCCAAGACTCCCCTGAAGACTGGGAGAGCTGGGAAAGAATAAACAGTGTGATTTAGAGTCAGCCTGAGCTGAAGTTGTGTTGGTCAGATTTCCATAACACTGCAGAGTTTCTGTGAGGCTCCTGAGCACAGATCTGTAAATATTTTTCTAGGGGTTTCAGTTTTTACTCACAGGGCACAGTGATAATCTGATACTGGGGGTTTTGGAAAGGCATCACTAGTGAGTTTCTTCCCAAGTCTGGAAGTGGTTTTTAATAATCATCCTGGGGCAAATTCCTTAAAGAAAAAAAAAAGTCAGACGCAGTATTCCTTAAGGCTGGAAAAATGAGGTGGTACAGTTTTCAGTAACAGCCTGTGAGTGAGAGCCAGAAAAGTCCATTCTTGGCTCAGCCAGGGATGTCAACCTAGGGGCTTTCAAAGAACACTCTGGGAAGTCATCTCAGGATACAGAGAAGTTGTAGCCTGGAAGGGTCTGCATGTGGTTTGAGCAGGGGCAGAGCTCCTGGTTGCTCTGAGCTCAGGCAGAGAACATCATGTTCTCTTTAAAGGAGGAGCAGCTGCTGGGCAGAGCTTGCTGAGTGTGCTGAGCAGCTGGAGATAGAATCTTGCTCTTTTTTTCCCCCTTTTATTTAGGTTTGTTTTCAGGAAGCTGTGTTCTGAACTCACATCACTGTAGCATGGTCTGGGAGTTCCAGCCAGTGCACACAGGCAGGACAAGCTCCCTCCCACCTGAGGAGCAGTTCTGCTCTGCACCTTCTCTTTTTGCAGCCCCCTCTCCTTGGAATGAGTGTGTTTGGCCTAAAGCCCCCCCTTCTCCCAGAGCCTGCTGTGGGTGAGTGGCACTGCCAGCCCTGGTGCCAGAACCGTGCCAGGGGGCAGATCTGGGCCTGGCAGAAGGGGGGTGACAAATTCTCTGCTTCTCTGGGTGCCAGCAGCTGCTGTTACCAACAAGCACGTTCTGCTCCCTTTGAGTTCTCCCTTCAGCCCAGGTGGAATGGAGCCTGGGGAGGGAAATGCTCGAGCCTGTGGACACTTGGGGAAGAGGGAGGCAGTTGGGAAGCTCAGGCTGTATCAAAATGATTCCTTGGAAATTCTTCTGTAACAGACCTTAGAAAATCTTTTCAGCTTTCAACTACAGAATCTGTCTTTAATTTAGGAAAACAGCTCTGGCTGTCTAGTTTAATTCAGTGGTTTTTGTAGTTTGGCTCTATGTCTTTTCAGTTGATAATTGGCTATTTCCTCCTCTCAACTGCTGTAACAATCCTTTCTGTGTTAGAATTACCTTAACACCTTTACTAAATGCTTTCATTTCTGCACTTAGCCTGTGCATCTCTCCTGCTGAGGGCCCTGTGTGATCTGCTGAGGAGCAGCAGTGCAAGACAACATCCCATTGACTGATGGCTTGGTGACCTCTGCTTTCTTGACATGGAAATTAAATGCTCCAAAGATCATAGACTGGTGGGAGCTGGAAGATCTGGAGATGCTGGAGTCCAACCCCTGCCAGAGCAGGGGCACCCAGGGCAGGACACACAGGGACAGATCCAGGTGGGGCTGGAAAGGCTCCAGAGCAGGAGACTCCACAACCTCCCTGGGCAGCCTGGGCCAGGCTCTGCCACCCTCACTGGGAACAAGTTTCTCCTCATGTTGAGGTGGAACCTCCAGTGTTCCAGTTTGTGGCCAGTGCCCCTCATCCTATCCCAGGGCCCCACTGACCAGATCCTGGCCTCTTCTACTGACCCCTACCCTGCAGAGATCTGTCACCATCCATCAGCTCCCCTCTCAGGCTGCTCTGCTCCAGGCTAAACTCACTCCAGTATTTACCTGTCCCTCTTGAGCTGGGGAGCTCAGAACTGGACACAATGCATTTAATTACCTTTTTGGGTTTTCCTCTAAGCTTGAGTGGGACTCAATTATTTTTCATCACCGAACAGGTCAGTGGCAACCCAAGTGAATGAAAGATGCAGGCTAAAGAGCCCCAGCTCCCTCAGCCTCTCCTCAGCAGGGAGATCTCCACTCCCTGCAGCATCTTAGTGCCCTGCACTGGACTCTCTCCAGTAAATCTCTGTCTGTGATTTTCAAAGGTCTCAATTAAAACAGCTTTTGTTGAATAGAAACTCAGAAGAATTGATCGTTTTTGGCAGTTTTGCCCCCAAAGCAGCTTCTGACAGCAGCATTCTTCCCCCAGGAACATCTGTTCATTGTTGCTCTGAGTTGTGTGGGTTTCTGTGCAGTGGTGTTGAGTGGTTCCAAAGTGTATGTTGTACCAACACTGCTACACCTTGGTTGATGTTTGCTGTGGAATGTCATGTTAATGGTTCATCACAGAATCATGAAGGTTGGAAAAGATCTCCAAGATCATCAGGTCCAACTGTCTACCCAACATCATCCTATCCACTAAACCATGTCCTGAAGTGCCACATATGCAGGGGTTGAGAACCTCTGCAGGGCTGGTGACTCCCCCTCCCTGGGCAGCCTGTTCCAAGGCCTCACCACTCTCTCAGTGTAGAAATGTTTCCTAATGTCCAATCTAAACCTCCCCTGCTGCCCCTTCAGCCCTTTCCCTCTCATCCTGATGCTGGTTTCCATCCTTCTCAAATGCAGTGCCCTGCCCAGCAGGGTGTGGGGTGTGGTAACATGGGGTTTTCCATGGACGTGCCCTTGACTTGTGGTAGCTGGTAGGGAGCTGAGGGCTCCGGCCCAGGGTCAGAGCTGAACATCTCCTCACCCCCAGAGGCAGCTGAGACCACACTGAGCCTTCCTTGGTTTGAGGTCAGGGTTCCCCTCTTGGAAGCTGTTCTGAACCAGAGCTCTGGCTGCCTCTCAGCAGGCTGGGCCCTGCTCAGCTCCTGAGTTTTCTCTGTCACAAGGTTGGGACTTATCTAAAGCTTCTGATGTGCTGATGAGAATGTGCTAGAAAGTGTGAATATTGATGGAAAACTCTTTCTGCCCTGAACATTTGAGCTGCTCAGGGTGGCAAATTGAAAACAGTGAAGCCAGTGATGATTTCCTAGCAGTTTCTTTGGTGTCAGGCAGCACCTCACTGGCTCTGAAGGGAGCTGTGACCCTCTTGTCCATCAGTAACATGGTACTAGTGCTTCCACTCCCGTGAGAGGACCATGCAGCTGTGTGGGTCTCCCCACTTCTTGCTTCTAATTCTCTTCACAGTGGGCAGTGGGCACACAGAACACACTTGGCAAGGAGGATGCTCTTCTGCAGAGAGATGCCACTTCAGGACAGTGACTTGAGATTATCTGCATGAAAAGCCATGAGAAAAGTCACTATAAAGATTTTTTTAAATGAAAAACAACTTAGAAGACTCAGAAGAATGTTTTCAAACCCAGTTACAGCAGATTATGATGTCTTAATAACTTTAAAGTACCTTAGATGGCAAAGACTGGTTTTGTATCTGTTTGCTTATAATCAGCACTGGGAAAGGTCTGTTTGCAAAAGAGCTACATTAACTGGAACCTGTTTTGCTTTGGAAGATGATGTGAATATAAAAGAATAACATTCTCTTTTCCTGCTGCCTTACACTTACTTGCTTTACTAACAGACATCCTGCCTTAGAAGTGACTTCTCCCCTCAAAACAGTTTGGATAATTGGGAACAGTAGAGATTTCAGAGCTGACCATTTGACTTGGATGCAGAGCGAGCATTTGGAGACACGGGCAGATGTTTTCCTGGAAGAGGACTCTTGGAGGAGACTTTCTGGTGAAGAGCACAGCTCTTGGTGCTCCACCTTTGAGGGACATTTCAAACACCCTGGGTAAGCCTCAAGCCTGCAGGGCTGATGAAGAGCAGTGCCCAGTGGGTAACTGAAGTTGCATTTGCATAAAGCCCCTGTCAACACTAATAATGATCGTGTGTAGTTGCTGAGGCTCTGCAAGCAAATAAATCAAAGCCACAAATGATCTTTATAGCCCAAAATTAACTTTCTTTGCCCACTGATCAGTCCTGCCAAGTGTATCAGCTGCATCACAGCAGAGAAGTCGGGGGCCTTGAGGTTTTTTCAGGTGAAGGGCATGTGCAGTTGCAGTGGCCTTTGGGAACAGCCTGGGCCAGGAAGAGGGCTGGGGGCTGGAGCACCTTTCTTCTGAGGAAAGGTCCAGAGAACTGGGACTGTGTAGCCTGGAGAAAACTGAGAAGAGACCTGGTCAGTGTCCATAAATATCTAACGGGTAGCTGCAGGGAGGATGGAGTCAGACTCTTGTCAGTGATGCCCAGTGACAGGACAAGGGGTAACAGGTACAAACTGGAACTCAGGAGGTTCCATCTGAACATGAGAAACTTCTTTCCTGTGAGGGTGACAAAGCCCAGGCTGCCCAGAGAGGCTGTGGAGTCTCCCCTGGAGAGATTCCAACCCCCCCCGGGTGTGACCCTGTGTAACATGCCCCAGGCAAACTTGCTTTGGTGAGGTATCTCCAGAGGTCCCTCCCAACCCCAGTGATTCTGTGAGTCTGTGTCAGGAGGCTTTAGAGTGTGAAGGGGTGTGACTGCATCAGTGTGATCCAGGGGAGAGGAGCAGGCAGCCCATCAGGAAGGTGACTGAATTCCATTTCTGGAGCTTCATCTGCTGCCACTCTCAGTCTCCACGTGCTTGTGCTTGTTCACACCAGTGCTGTGTGCCACTGGGAACGTGAGCTGGTGCAGCCTGTGTTGCTTTGCACACCTGCACCTGTCTGCATTTTGTGAGTGGCAGAGGAGACCTGTAAAAGGTGAAATTGCATCCTCTGAACCCACGTACAGGCAGCTGTGTTGGGATCAGAGGCAGGTGTGTTTTTGCTGCCTCCTGTATTTTTTGATTAGTACCAAATGTTTATTTTCTGCCAGTCAAAAAAAGACAGGAGTTGCATCCTAGGTAGCCAGTGTGCCCAGAGTGGCTTTAGCACCTCACTGAACAGTCCCAGCAGAGAGGAGGCCAAAGAAGAGAGGTGGTCTGGTAATTACTTCCCTAATACTATGAAAATAGAGATTTCTCTGAGCCCACTTGAGATGGGCTTGTTGGTACAGGATGAGCCAGGGTGAGGAGTAACCTTTTGGGAGGTTTATCATTACTGCTGCCTGGTGCAAATTTACCCCTCCTGCCCACTCTGCCCCTGCCCTGGAGCAGCTGAATCCATCCCCTCTGGGTCTGTCACTGCTGCCCTGTGAGCAGAGCCCAGCACCAGCCTCTCTGCACTGGCCTGGCAGGGGCTGCAGAGAGTGAGGAGGGCTCCCCTCAGCCTCCTCTTCCTCACTCTCAGCACTCCCAGCTCCTTCCATGGCTCCTCAGCAGATGGATTCCCCAGCCCCTTCCCCAGCTCTGTTGCCTCCTCTGCTCTGTCTCCAGCCCCTCCAGATCTCTCTGGGCTGAGGTGCCCAGCACTGGACACAACTCCAGCTGTGGCCTCCCCAGTGCTGAGCACAGGGGACAATCCCCTCCCTGCTGCTGCTGCTCCCAGCCAGGATGCCATTGCTTTCTTGCCCCCCTGGGCACTGCTGGCTCCTCTGCAGCCTCTTGTCCATTAGAACCCCCAGGTCCTTTTCCAGCAGCAGCTTCCCAGCCCCACTGCCAGCCTGGAGCTCTGCTGGGTTGTTGTGGCCCCAGGGCAGGTCCTGGCCCTTGGCCTGGCTGCAGCTCCTCCTGTTCCCACTGGCCAAGACTCAGCACCCTGGTTTAACATGTCCAGTCTGATAGGAGAGGTGTAGATGGTCAGTGCTGTGTCTTGTCATTCTGCACTGAATACTGCCAAACTTCTTTTATCAGGCAGATCCTGGCGAGATGGGGCTGATGAAATGCACAGCTTGGTCTCTTGCAGAGGGAGCCCTTCTTAGGAAGCAGGGACTCCTGCAGCAGCAGCAGCAACTGATTAGGACCGGATTGCAAAAACTCCTCAAATGATCTGGGCTTGCTTGGAGAAGTAAGAAATAAAATAAGAAAGCAGAATGAATTGCAGATGTTGCCTTGTAGATTTGAAACTGGGAATGCTAAAAAAACCACTCGCCTAAGCTGAACCACATGAAGGGCTTGAGAAACACCAGGTCCATGGGAATCCTGCGCTGCTTGGCATTGTGTCCAGAAGCCTCTGTGTTTCAGGCTAGACACCACATTTGCAGCTAGAGACTGTTTGGGTTCCAAGCACATTTTTTTCATTTTATTTTAAGCTAAATTTATATATATATATATATATAAAAAATAATGCAGGCAGCAGCCAGGAGAATATTTGGCTTTTGTTTCTTCACCAGCTGTTTTTGTTCTGGGGAACTCATAGCTGCTGGTGTGTTAGTAGCTCAGGAGAGGCAGGAGCAGAGGATGTGCTGCTGACTGCCCCTTGCATGGCGTGTGGAGCAGCTCGCCAGGGCAGGGCAGCAGTTTGGCAGCAGGTCCTGGGAAGAAGCAGGTTTGGGGTGAAGGTCTCTGGGCAGGATCTGGTGGCAGGTTTGGGGTGAAGGTCTGTGGGCAGGATCTCCTGATAGAAGGAGATCCAAGAGGCCTTCTGGGAGCTCCTTCCCTGTGGGGCAGTTGTGGTGCCCAGCGGGCAGCAGCCGCTCTGGAGCCGACACCACAGGGTCTGTCACAGGGCAGTTCTTTACTCCAGGGTCTTCTTTCTGCTTGGGGTGTCCCCCCCACCCAGGCCCTGGCTGGACACTGCTGTCCTGGCTCAGCTGGTCCCTGGGCGTGCAGCCCCAGCCTGGCTGCCAGCACCAGCACCCTGGGCGGTCTTGGCTGCCCCACCAGCCTCCTCCTCCTCCTCCTCCTCTTCCAAGCCGGGGTCCTCCGGGGTTCCAGCGCTTTGCTTTCATCTCCCGCTGCTCAGCCCTGGCAAAGTCACCGCCTCAGTGGGGCGGGAGCAGGAGTCTGGTGGCAGGTCTGTGGAGATGCTTCTTATCTCGGCCATTGTTTCACCTTTCCTGCCTGTTCCCTTAACGACGGCTTTTGATGCGGCTCCACAGCGATCCCATCACACCCAGGCCCGGAGGCAGGCCGGGAGAACAATGCCCTTATCTCCCTCGTCCTCAGGGCTGCTCCTCCGCCGGCTGCTGTCACAGAACCACAGATGTCAGGGGTTGAAGGGACCTAGAAGATCATCCAGTCCAACCCCCCTGACAGAGCAGGGGCACCCAGACCAAGTCACCCAGGAACAGATCCAGGGGGGGCTGGAAAGTCTCCAGAGCAGGAGACTCCACAACCCCCCTGGGCAGCCCCTGCCAGGCTCTGCCACCCTCACTGGCAACAAGTTTGTCCTTGTGTTTCCCCCAAACCTCTTGTGTTCCAACTGACTCCCATTGCCTCTTGTCCTGTCACTGGATGTCCCTGAGCAGAGTCTGGCTCCATCCTCCCTACACTGCCCTGAACACCCTGACAGACACTGCTGAGCTCCCCCCTCAGTCTCCTCTTCTCCAGGCTAAAGATCCCCAGCTCTCTCAGTCTCTCCTCAGCAGGGAGATCTCCACTCCCTGCAGCATCTTGCTGCCCTGCACTGGACTCTCTCCAGTAAATCTCTGTCTTTTCTGAATTGGGGTGCCCAGTATGCAGGTGGGGTCTCAGCAGTGTGGAGCAGAGGGGGAGGAGAACCTCCCTTGCCCTGACTGTCAGACAGAGAAGAGCTGCCTTGGGAGTACTGAGGGTGTGACTGCCTGGTTCCTCAGCCTGAGTCCCCTGAGTCCATTCACTTGCCAGTTCCTTCTCTTCCATCTCCCCTCCAGTTCCCTCTCAAAGCCTGTAGGGCTTGATGGTGAGCTCAGTTCTCAGCACAGAGTGCCTGTGGCTCAGGCTCCTTCACAGATGTGTCTCAGGACTGCTGTGGGGATGAGCAGTCTGGGCTTGGGGCTTAATTTTAGCTGGGCTTTCACTCTCAAGAATTGTTTTTAAAAGACATTTAGTTTTTCCTGCATCAATTTATGGCACAGTACGATAAGAACATTATTTAGATTTCCAACACAAGTAGCCCTAAAATGCTAAAGGAGTTAAGATGCCTGCACAACACCATCCTACCACAATGTGGGTGTGAGTTATGACAGTCTTTAATTACATCACCACATACCAGCTTTTCTCTTTTTTTCCTTTTCCCAAAGAGCTGTTGCCTTTCACAGTTTGAAGATGGATGTGCTCTGGAGTGTGTAGCTGGGAAAGCTCTTGTCTGTCAAAGCTCTGCCTGTTGTTGTTTGCTTGTTGCTGTAACCAGAGTGCAGGAAGAGCTGAGCAGGGGAAAGGGGCAGACTGCATTGCTACAGAAACCTGTAAAAATGAAGCCCAAGTTCCTGATGTACCAAGGTATGTGCCTCATGGTACTGGAAATGTCTTGGCTCTTTCTGTGGTTCAGTTTCCCAGCTGAAAAACACAGGTAACAGTAGCTCATGCACTTGCTTCCTCACCTCAGGGCTTCTGGTCTCAGGACTGCTGTGTGTGTTGGTGCATCAGCCTCTCATGTGAAGAAGGAGGTGTCTGCAGAATTTGTTCTCCATCTGAGGGCATTCTTCACACACAGTCCAACAAACACACTGGATGTATTTTTGGGATAAGTGAACTATTCTGGTTTGTTGTTTGTTTTTTATCCCAGTGCTGGTCCCAACATCACTCCCATTCCTGTATATTCAAGGTAGGAGTGCCGAGGACTGAGCAAGGCAGTGCTGGTGGGATAAGCAGATGTGAGCCAAGGTACAGATGTTCTCAGCCTGGAGGTTCCTCCTCTGTGTAGGCTGGGAGGTGGAAGGGGTCTGGAGCAGCTCTCTTCATCTAAAGATCAGTTTAACCAGAGGGGAGCCTTTAAATCAGGATGTTCTAGTCCTGGGTTCCTGAGGGAGCTGAGCTGTCCCACAGGATCAGTGTCAGGGGCTGGAAGGGACCCAGAAGATCATCTAGTCCAACCCCCCTGCCAGAGCAGGGGCACCCAGACCAAGTCACCCAGGAACAGATCCAGGGGGGGCTGGAAAGTCTCCAGAGCAGGAGACTCCACAACCTCCCTGGGCAGCCCCTGCCAGGCTCTGCCACCCTCACTGGGAACAAGTTTTTCCTTGTGTTTCCCCCAAACCTCCCAGGAGCATCCAGTTCTGGTTTCTGAGGCAGGAAGGTGCTGAGCCTTGGTGCTGGTTGTGTCACCCATGGGTTGGAAGTTGTGAAAGCTTCTGTCACACTTCTGATACTGCCTCTGGAATCCCAGTTATCACAGCCCTGTGATACATATAATAATATATATCATTACTGTGCCATGGTTAGGACTTTTACAATGTATTTTATATCCCGTTTCTCTATTTTTTTAAAAATTCAATATTTAAGAGAAAAAAAAATAATCCCAAAGCCCCAGATGTGAGGTCTGAAGAGAATATTCAGGTTTCCAGAGTCTTTGGCAGGGTGTTCAGGTTGGTTGGCTCTAAGTCTCCATCCCCTCCCCGTGCCAGCCTGCTGGAGCTGAGCAGGATCCACAGCTGCTTTAGGTGCTGCAGAAACCTCTGTCAGTGCAGGAGCCAGGAGTCCAAGGGGTGGTTTGTTTAAGCCTCTTAAAACTGTTGCAAAAACTATGTTGGCTGTTGCAAAAAAACTGTGATTTCCTCATTTGTATTTTTTTTTTGTTTTAATTAGCTGGATTTGGGGATGGATAATTGCTAAGAAGCCTGAGAATATATTTAATTCCTGAATACTTTAGCATCTTACATCTTCAGCAGGTCTGTCACAGTCTCTCCTCCTTTGTCCCACAAAATCCTTTTGCTCTCTAGTGATTCCCACAGTACCAAAAAGGGGGAGACTTTGGGGGTTTTTGGTATTTGGGGGATTTTTTTGTTCGTTTGATGAATAACAGCTTGCTGTAATCTTTTCAGTTCAAATTCTCTTCTGTCCAAAACATGTTCTTACTGAGGCTTGGGCAGTTTGAAAAAAAACAAACTGATGAGCAATTTACTTTTAATTTTTGTCTTACTAAGCCTGATTATTGTTTTAATTATCCATTGTTATTGTTTGTGACCTTCCACTGGAATTGTTCAGTATGAGTTTAGAAAGATTCCTGCTTTTATGTGAAGAGGGTGTGACTGTGAGGAAATGTTTGTTCAGTTGGGTGGAACAACTTATCTTTCTTGTGCTCTCTCTGTGGACATTCATCTTCAGCTGAATGCTGCAGGATCACTTCTTCAATTGTTGTGAGCCTCCAGAAAGAAAATGGTATTTTAGATGTGTCAGATTGAACTGTCAGTTCTCTTCAAAGCTCCAGGTGATCCTGTTCACTAGAGTGAGATGCCTGAAGGACACAGAGATCACAGAATCCTGGACATGTCTGGGTGGGAAGGGAGCTGCAGAGCTCCCCCAGCTCAAGCCTGCTGAGAGCAGGGCCGTCTCAGCTAGAGCAGGGTGCTCAGAGCCTCCTCAACCCCCCCTGCAATGTCTGCAGGGATGGGGCCTCCACCACCTCCCTGGGCACCCTGTGCCAGTGCCCACCCCTCTGCTGGGAAACAACTTCTGCCTCAGTTCTCATCTCCAGCCACTCCTGGCTCATTTCAACCATTGCCCCTTGGCCTGTCCCTGCAGGCTTTGCAAACAGCCCCTCTGCAGACTCTGGAGCAGCTCCCTGCAGCCACTGGCAGCTGCTTTAAGGTCTCCTGGAGCCTTCTCTTCTCCAGGCTGGACAACCCCAGCTCCCTCAGCCTGTGCTGGGAGCAGAGCTGTTCCAGCCCCTGAGCATCTCTGTGGCCTCCTCTGGCCCTGCTCCAGCAGCTCCATGGCCCTGCTGTGCTGAGGGCTCCAGAGCTGGACACAGGGCTGCAGGGGAGCTCTGCCCAGAGATGCTGTTAGTACCCAACTTCTAGCATAGAGGAAAAGGAGGAAGGTGGAGGAAGATGGAGGAAGGTGGAGGAAGATGGAGGAAGGTGGAGGAAGGTGGAGGAAGGTGGAGGAAGGGAGAGGAAAGTGGAGGAAGGGGGAGGAAGATGGAGGAAGGGAGTGGAAGGGGGAGGAAGGGGGAGGAAGGTAGAGGGAGGGGACTCAGGCAACCCTAAGGGAGCTGCCCTCTGCACCCCAGGGGACTGTGCAGTGTAGCCAAGGAGGCAGAACCCGAATGTGCTTTGGTGAATAAAGTATTACCATTGTCAGGCTGTGCTTTGCAGTTGGTGAGGTTCTGGTTTGTGTCTAGAGGGGTGAAATCCCTGCGTGGTGGCAGCAAAGGAGATGACTCTTGATTGCATTACAGCAGGTACACTGGAGAGAACTGTGTAGATACATATCTGAAATTAGCTATGCACCTTACTTGATATCTAGTTCTTGAGTGTAAGTGCCAGTCAGCCTTTAAAAAACACTTGTTTTATGTTTTACATCCACACAGGGCTTTTAAGTGATTTGAAGTAGGGAAGAAGCAAAATAACCAGAGGGTTGCCTTTTGAAATAAATATTTCAGTGCAGTGACTTGATATACAGATTAGATGGATATTTTTTTTGTTAAATTAAAATCTATGTTTCTATTTAAAAAAATAGAATTATATATTTGAATAAAGCAACTTAGATAAAACTGTAAACTACAGAAACCAGAGTGTCTTTTTAGACTGAGCATTTGGGAACAGGTTTTTATGTTCTAGCTTCTTAAAACCATCACCTCTTGTTTTAATCAGTAGCATGCTTGTTGAATATAAACCAGACCTCCTGGGGGGGAAACCAAATGAATATGTCCCACTTTTCATTAGAATCTCATTACTTTTGCAGTTATGAGGTACAAATAAAAATTAAAAAAAAACCCAAACCCAAAACATAAATGAAAGCAGCATTTCCCAAAACACAGTGAGTGCTGAGCAGATTCCTGCTGCTGGGTGCCTGGCTGCTTGCACTCAATGCCAGGGAGTGATGGGAATTCAGCAGGGCAGGGTGAGCTCTGCTTTGCAGACCCACACGAGAACACCTCTGTGAGTGCCCAGCTTGAAGGGAGTTTTGGATTCCCTGGGATGTGGGTAGGTGGAAAGGCTGCTCACTGAGGTATTCTGGGGGGTAGTTGAGCACATTTAACTTGCCCTGGAGAAGAAGATGTATATTTAAAGAATTTCTGCCTTGATTGTGAAAAACATCTTGGGTTGTTGGTTTTGTTGCTGTTTTAAAAAAGATTTAATTGAAACTTCTTGTGTTGGATGTGTTTTGAGTGCAGTGATTTTAATTTTAGTGAAATATGGACATTGTGAAACTACGGAGATCTGAAAATGGGCATGGAAATAAAGGGAAGTCAAAATGTGTTTCCTTCACACACAGCCTCTGCAAGCTCTGCTGAGGCAGTCACAAAGGCAGAGTGGTGGCTCATGGCTGAAGCAGCTAATAAACCTTGCAGAGGTCAGCGTGGGGAGGTGCATTTCTTCCCTCATAGCAGCTTCAGGGGTCTTTGGGGACAAAAGTCTGCTGTAATGGAAGGAATGGTTTTATTTCCTAAGCTGTCTGTGCTGCTGGGATCTCTAGTGGAGTCCTCACGGACAGAAGCTCTTTTTCATCTTGCCC
>VYZU01042815.1:0-12214 GCA_013401355.1 Ceyx cyanopectus
TCTTCTTTTGTCGAGTGGATACCCCTCCTTATGTGCCAGCAGTGCAGGCAGGGCAAAAGCTGCTTCCCCTCTGGATGAGAGTAGATATCCGGCCCAGCCACATGTAAATCTCCATGGCTGGCAACAGTTACACCCCCTGAAAACAATTAACACTCTCAGCTGTACCTGACTGGACCTTCGGATGGATGCTGCTGCTGTATGCTAGGCCCTAGATTGGTAAAGCCTGTACCCTGTTAGGTAAATAGAAAAAGAGAAAAGAAACCTCAAATCTCCTATAGCGAGGTTTGTGTTTGTATAAAATCACTTTCCCTCTGGATGGGAGTACATATTGATTACATTCACAGCTACTGCAGTTCTTGCCTATGGGTGGGAAAAGGCAAGTACAGCTCTTCCCCATCAACTCTCTGGGTTTTGTGGACACTTTAAAACAGAACAAGTTTAGCATACTTTCCTTAGTCACAAAACATCCAGGTCCACTTTTGACCCAGGACATTGCACTAACATACAGACGCAGACCTAATCCATTTGGTTTAATTCTAGGATTTCTTTTTTTAAAAAAGAATAAGCCAGACATTTAAATTCATTATTATTAACAACAACTTAATATCATTTTTAATTAATTATTATAAGAACAATTTCAGAATAAAAAATTATCTTTTACAGATTACACCTGGTGAACAGAATGAAGGGGAAGACATGAGTTGTGGGAAGGTTTCTGTGGCCTAAAATACATTTTGCATGCCACATAGGATATGAGGATATGTCATGATATGCATGACACACAGTTGATATGTCATCTAACTCGTCTGAGATCATCCTTTGATGCAAGCTCATAAGTGTGTCTCCTCGTACATTTCTGAACTATAAAAAAATATTAAGTAATTTTATAAGAAGCCCACACTGTGATTAACCATTATATTTCTCTCTCTAGTATGAGAGGCCCTGGTTCTCTTGTGTGTTGTCTCATTGACTGTTGAAGCTTATTGTTTCTAGATCTCTACACCAACTAGGGAATTAGAGATTGTTGTCATAGACTCAGAATCATAGAATTAAGATCATCGAGTCAAACCATTATCCCTACTCTACATGTCCACTGATAAACCATGTCTTTCAACACCATATCTACCTGACTTTTAAACATAGCTGAGGATGGTGGTTCAACCACTGCCCTAGGCAGCCTGGACCAGTCATTGACAACCCTTTCAGTGAAAAAATTTCTTCCTAACATCCTAACTAAACCTTCCCTGGCACAACTTGAGACCATTTCCACTTGTCCTAACATTTGTTACTTGGGATAAGAAATGGGAACCCATGTCTCTACAACCACTTTTCAGGTAGTTGTAAATCAGAATAATTCTAGGTTTTAAAGTAACTTTATTGTATTGATATTCATTAACATTATGTATCACTCATTGATCCTCCTGGTCTTCAGTGTCTAAGGTCAAGGCAGCTGGTCACAGAAACTTCTTGATGGAGGAATCCAGAACATTGGGATGTTTTCTTTATTCCCCATTCTTCCTCACTCATTGATGGGGAGGTTTCTTGTGTTCATCTTCCACCTGCTCCACAAAGTAAAAGGGGGTTAATCTAATTTGCCCTTGATGTCTTAATTCCAGGTTGAAGACTTCTTCCAGCTTCACTTGTTCTACTGGACAGAAAGAGTTATCACCCTTCTTGAAATACGCAACATGGAAGAAACTGCCAAAATGGCCAGTCTCAACAAAGTCAGTTATGCCTTTTCAGATGCCATCTCTTACCCTTGGTGTATCAACACCTAGCTGCATCCTTGTTTCCATTAGCTGATGGTGCCATTTATCTGCCTGAATCAAGATCAGTCTGAGTCTGGAGAGGTACTTTTCTGCTGAGCCTGGAGAGACACTAGAGAAACTATCTGATTTTCTCAGCACCATTCAATAAGGTTCCCATAGAGATGGAAATGACCTGTCCATAAAGGTCTAAGGAATCATGACTTTCTTTATACAGATAGATATATATATATACACACACACATATTCTCCCTTTTGAGAGTCTGAGCAAATATTTAGATTTTTTTTAAAAGAGGTGTCTTGTATAGACATGGTACAGGAAGCACTTTGCTTCCGGCTTTGTCAGGGAAAACTGGGATAAAACTCTGATTTTCTCCACTTCTTAATATGGAACTCTCCATAGGTCCAGCATTGTGAAGTGTGGGCTGTTCTCTGCACCTGACTGCAGAGCAACCAGAGGTCCTCAGCTTAGCTACAGGCACCCCTGCAGGGACCACGGACCCCTACACATGCCCTCTAAAGCCAGACCTGCAGGACAGTCACTGCAAACTAGAGGATCAACTTATTCTGGAATTAGATTGAGTTTTAAATTAATTGTTCTCTACACATTTGCATCTTTTCCTTAGAGCTACATCAACTGTAAAGTTCAATCCATACCCTATTCTGCTGGGACATCATAATTACATTATGCAATGTTAGGTGAGATAAATTCATACTACCAAGTGCTTTAATTGTGTTGGCCAGGCCATTTTTAAAACCCTGTCTTTGGTCGTGAGTTTCTTAAAAAAAATTATCTTGTCTACAAAATTTTATTACATATGTCCATGTCAGGGGATGGGAATAATTACTCCAAGTATAATTAATGCAATCTGATGGGCTTCAGTAGTCATGGTGTTATTATGTAACTTCACAATAAATAAATGATCAAGTAACTACTCAGTAATTTCATGGTGATTTGTGCTATATACAATATTTGCCTTTGCACAAACAAACAAGGCTGTCATACCATTCAGAACAAACGTGAGTATCTGCATGTCGATACAGAAATACATCCCAGATTTTTATAATGTCTTGCTCTGGAAACAGTCAATGCTTCTGAGCATATTTTCTGTAAGCATGAAGATCAAGAGGCATGCCTGGTTTTAAATGAAAATGTATATCCATATAAACATAAACACTTCCATGGGTAAAGACAGAAGCATGTTATATTTAAAACTTGGAATAGTTCAGACATGAAACATAAAGATATGCATCAGCCCTAAAACCAGGAACCTGGTTCTGGAGGATATTCTTCACAAACCTGATCTGTACATGGGGTGGAGTCTATGGGCTGCCTCATACTTCAGGGTTGTGAAGTATGAGCCCTCCCATACAGAGGGCTCACTTAGAGCTGCAAAATGCTGGAATATTTGAGAGCAAAGCTTGGAAGTTCAGTCGTGCACACTGTGGAATGTCAGATGGTGCTATTAAAAGCTCTAACCATCTTTGAAAGGTGAGGGTTTAAAAGTGACATGACGGTGTTTCATCTTTTGAAGACCATGGTGAGATGCAATATTCTGAATTGGAGGTGGTAGGGTGGTGTCTTTTTGTGGTGGTGGGGAAGCAGTTCTTGATGCTTTATCTTTTCCATGCATCTTAGTTTGCTTTATCAAGGGAAAGAACAATATAGTCCCAGCACATACAGTTTGTCATTGAGAAGCTTATCTTTTTTATTTCAGTGATATCACAGATTTTAGCATCTCACTTCTTGTATTATCTTAATAACATGTCTGCTTTTCACTGTATCTGAGTAAACAGAAAATATCCTGGTCCATACTCAAAACACGTATAGAAATACAAACCAGAATATATTGATTCTAGTGAAATAATTGTATATGTATTTTAGCATTTGTTTATACCTATGTAGAATAAATAACTACAAGAAACCTTCTGGTTCCCTCTACATCTGATACTGGGCACATATCCATGCCCTAAAAATGTCTTCAAGATTACAGGCAAACACCCAGCAGCCTCAGGTGATCAGCTTTACCTTTTCTGACTCTGGTGTTGCCTTGTCCAAAGGGTTCAGAGAGGAGATAACCAACCATTTCCAGGATCATGATAGACCATTTTCTGTTTGTTTTTCTTTGTTTCTTAAAACTGGCTGCCAGAGAAGTACCACAGATGGGCATGGAACAGAGATGGAGATGGCATGTTTGCAGGTGGATCAAGTGATAAAAGCACATCTTGCTCAAAGCTGTACTAGATGACTGAGTTGCTCCCAGCAGACCATGAATAATTCACGTCATGTGAGGTGAGACAAAAATGAGTGAAAGGTATCAGAAGAAGGAGGTCCTGTCCATTCAAGGAAGCTGTAGAGAATAAATAATTTCAGAAGCTAATATAGGCAGTGCTTGATGTCATCTCCAGTTTCACAACTATTTTTATAAGGTTGCAGGAAAGAGATGGGGAAGGAAAAGAAGGGAGAGGGAGAGGGAGAGGGAGAAGAGACAGGATCTTGAGACAAAGTTGCTGTCACAATTCAAGTAAAACAACTGCTTCTTCCTAACAACTCCAAGAGAAGGAATGGTGAAGTAAAGGTAAGAAACAAGAAAAATAAGTAATGGAAGTATGGAAAGCGGGGGTAGGAAAGAAACACAGTGGTGTAAAAGTTGCATCAAATTAGTATTTCCTTCTTTCTTTGTTAATAGTGATTATATACCTTTTCTAAACTAAGTCATTGTATGTAACATCTATTATTGCATTCAATGTAGGGACAAATATATGTTTTTAATCTGTTATTTTTTTACATTACTTGCATCTTTTTATATAAAGTCTTAGATATATTTCACAAATTCCTTTATGTACAGAGCATGTTAAGAAAGATCTTCCCAAAAATACGAATGATCTTTAGTTATTGTTCAGGGAATAAAACAGTAGGCAGGTTATTTGCTGGACTTTTTTTTTGTGAATTCCATTTATTCCAGAGTAACATACCCTAATACAAAGGACATGTGTTCCTCTCTCTATGGACCAATGGAACTGTGTACAGTTAACGATATCCTTACTGACATTTATGAAATATTTTCTGTCCAAGAAATATTCATTGACTACATCTTCTTCCATACCAAGATAAATTATTGGTCATGAAATCTAATGTTATTTCAAAGAGTCATTAGTCTTAATTAATTGTTAGCTTCCACATTTCTTTCCTCTGACTTGGAAACATCTAACTTCTGCTCATAGTTGTGATGTGGATAATTGGGAAGCCTGAACAATTCTGAAGATGTCAGTGGAACAACCCATGGTTATATGCATTTGAAACGTGAGCAATTTTACAGCAGAAAATAGAAATTTCTGACTATCAAAGCATCAAGTTTCCAGAACAGAAACACAGGTTTGGGGAAAACATTGAAACAGTAAAATTGTTTTAAGCGGAACTTGTTTAATTTTAAGAAGTCATGGCAGAGGCAATATTTTGGGGCTGGACTCAGCAGTCTTTTATTCAGAAATCCTTATGCCACCCGTCACTCCCTTTTCAGAAGTGTTTGGTTTCTGGTTGGTTTTTTTTTCCCCCAGGATACCTTTTGGTTACTGCCTGTTGTGTTGCCACATTGTTGTTCCTAAACTTTGCAATCACCACCCTGCCAATGAGTCTCCTTTGTTCCTCACTTTTCACTTTTCTTCTTAATATTTTAGGTCAATGGAGAGAACATACTGACCCCACCATACCTAAGTAAGTCAAATGCCAACTTTTACACCTTTTACCTCTGCAAAATCTGTCCAAATTATCATGTGTGACACATATGACACTGTGGTTTTCATGTTATTAAAATATGCACTGCAGTACTGCAATAAAATCATTGCTGCAATACTATGAAAATACCATCTCAAGGAAAACAAGCTTGCTCTATGAGCCATGTCACAATTATATGAGTCTTAAATACATCTTGGGTTTATTCTGGATACCCATTTTGAAGCTGTACAGGACAATCACAGAATCACAGAAACACAGAAGGTTGGAAGGGACCTAGAAGATCATCTAGTCCAGTCCCCTTCCAGAGAAGGATCATCTAGACCAAGTCACACAGGAACAGATCCAGGTGGGTCTTGAATGTCTCCAGAGAAGTAGATTCCACAACACCCCTTGGGCATCCCCTTCCAGAGATCTGTCACCCTCATGGTGAAAAAGTTTTTCCTTGTGTTTACCCTAAAATTCTTGTGCTCTAAACTGCACTCATTGCCTCTTATCCTGTCATTGGATGACATTGAAAAGAGTCTGGCTCCATCCTCTCTACACTCGCCCTTAACATATTTACAGACACCGATGAGGTCCCCCCTCAGTCTCCTCTTCTCCAGGACAAAGAGCCTCAGCTCTCTCAGCCTCTCCTCATAAGGGAGATGCTCCACTCCCTTCATCATCTTGGTAGCCCTGAGCTGGACTCTCTCCAGTAGTTCTCTGTCATTTTTGATCTGGGGTGCCCAAAACTGGACACAGTACTCGAGGTGGGGTCTCACCAGTGCAGAGGAGAGGGGGAGGAGAACCTCCCTTGACCTGCTGCAGGCCACACTTCTCCTAATGCATCCCAGGATGCCATTGGCCTTCTTGGCCAATGCAAGGGCCCCTTGTTGGCTCATGGTCATCCCCCTGTCCACCAGGACCCTCAGGTCTCTTTCTGCACAGCTGCTCTCCAACAGATCAGCCCCCAGCCTGTACTTATATAAGAGGTTGTTCCTCCCCAGATGCAGCGCCTTACACTTGCTCTTGTTCAGTTGCATTAATTTCTCCCTGCCCAGCTCTCCAGCCTGTCCAGGTCTCTCTGGATGGCAGCACAGCCTCTACTCCCAGTTTGGTGTCATCAGCAAACTTGCTGAGGGTGCACTCTATCCCTTCATCCAAGTCATTGATGAAAATATTGAATAATACTGGACCCAGTACTGACCCTTGGGGGACGCCACTAGTCACAGGCCTCCAGCCAGACTCTGCTCCATTGACCACAACTCTCTGGGTTCTGTCCTTTAGCCACTTCCCAATCCACCTTACTCCAATGTCTGAATCCCCTATATTGTGAAGATTAGGGACAGGAATATTTATCATACTACTATTAAAATTTAAACATAATGTGTTTCTTGTCATGTTGAGGGACAGATAGGCAAAAGTTAACAAAATGAAACTTTACTAATTTACAGTTGCTTTTCTTTAGGTGTTTTTAATTAAACAACAAAACATAACAAACAAATAAACAAAACCACACCCCAACAAACCCACAAACCAATAAAAAAAAACCAAAACAAACACTCTTAACTGCAACATGATGTTCTTTCTTCTGACTGCATTAGTGAAACGAGGCCGATAAAACAGGATGTTATGTCATCAAGGAAAACTAACAAACATTTTATTTGATAGCAATATTAATCATACAGCCTGGAGAATGTGCTGGCATTTTGTGTCTTGAGTGCAATTAATAGTCTTTTGTTGTGCACACATAGCGTTCAAGGAATTCAGATCCGAACACCATATTTTATCTAAAACTGAACCAGAGAGAATTGTTTACACAGAAGTTTTAGCTTCAGAGCAGCATGGGAAAGCTAATAATTTGCAGAAAGGTGTGTGGAGACCAAAAGAAATTTTTCAAATGTCCATCAATGCAGGCCCTCCAGACTTCTAGGGAGGCGATGATGGGATTCTCACTACAAGCAGCTAAGTCTTTAAAGTCCAGTAGATAAAAGCAGTGGTCAAGCCTCAGAGACTAGATATTCCCACATGAAACATAATATGGCATGAAATGGAGAGAAAGGAGATCCTGTGCTTTTAACAGATCTTTGACAATGAGGCTGAGTGTAAGCAGATGTTGTTGCTGCATAAACAACCAAGTCCTTTGTCCATGTAGGCCTTAAGAGCTTAGCTTCTAATGGAGGGGTGGATGGCCTTGATTTAGACAGTTCACCAATAAGGCTGGAAATACCTTTTTATAGCCGTGAAGATAACTATCTTAACGCCAGGCATTTTGTGACCACTATATACCCCTTAAAGATGGCAAATTTACTGTGCAAAGAGCAAATGTTTAAGGGATTTTGCTAAGATTTTCCACCCTTGTCAGAGGCCAGGTTCTTGAGAGCCAGCTTTGGATCTTAAAATGAAGCTCAAGGCCTCAAAACAATTTGAAGCACCGTGAAGAAGCCAGTAAGTGAAATTCAGAGAAGTACTTCAGAGTCCCTTTGGTTTTTTACTGTTGTCCTTCTCTTTGCACTTTGTTTTTCTGACATGGTACACAGGCCAGATGGCCCCATCACAGACTACCATGGCTTCCATCTATTTGTTAAATAGATGTCTACACTTGTCCAGGAAATACTTCTGAGTCTCAAATTCTAGCTAAGGGCCCAATTGAGGCAAGATACGAGGGCAGCACCTGTTCTCTAGCCATTCAGTGAGGGGTTCACCAGCTGCCCTTCAGCTTCGCTTCCTGATCCATCTTTGCTCCAGGATACAGATTTCTGATCAGAACACAGAATGCAAATTATTGTGAAAAATCACTGATAAAATATTATGCAAATATCAAATTACAGGTAACTAAGGAAAAATCAGTACCTGTGTTATTTATTGCTACATGTACTGGAAATAACACTTCAATATTTAAGTGTTGTGTACTTCATTTTTATTATCTGACACAATGACAAAATATTTACATGCAAATAATATTGAAATGGGATTTTTTTGAAGGGAAGAAATTGTAAGAAATTACTTACTATGTAGGTTCTTGTATGTGTCATTGCCAATTTAACATGAGATAACAAGTTTTAGATAAAAGAAGTTGCAGTGTTACTATAAACAAAATGGGCTTTAAATGCTTCAATTCGGACTTCAGTTTTCTATTTCCACTCTTTATATTGTTTTTTTCATTACAGAAATTTTTCAATACTGCATTAAGTAATGCCCTTAACCTAATATATTTGCCAATTTAAAGAAATCATGCATACATGAGACAGTGATATAAATTGTGAGTCATCTGAGTCATATTTCACCCCAATTTTTCATAAAGAAATGCATTTGTGGCTTATTTTAAATCATTTTATAAAGTTTGCAGACAAAACAAGGTCAAATTGCATATAACATCAGATCAGCAAGGAGCAAAGGTCAATGGTTCATAACGATGGTTTTTAAAGGTGGTAGGTCAGTGTGCAAAGCATCTGATTTTAAACAGTGTGATAAAATATGAAAAATTAGTGCAAGTTCAAATGTAATCTGTTAAATCTTGAGGAACAGCATAGTGCTTACTGTCCCCTCAATACAGCACATGATTTGATAGCAGGTAACTATTTTTTTTTTCACAAGAGGCAATTCTGAAATAAAAGGGTACTTTGGTGGTAAAAAACTGTCATACTTTGCATCAGAAATCTTCCTCTGCCTCGAGTCTGGCTTGGTGCTCGTGGTAGCTTCTTTGGTGGAGCAGTCTAGAAGGAGAAAAAATTCCATGCTGTATGCCAAGCAAGAGCTTGGCAGAGGTGCTCTTTGCTCCTCTGTGCAGTGCTGGGCTGAGCTTCCCACCCTTCTCTCTCTGGAGGGCTGCCTGCTGGTGAGGGTGATGGTGGGGTACCCTTGTTCTGCTCATCCACAGGGCATGGTGTTTGGGTCAGTTCTGAAGGAGAATGACTGGACCCAACAGCCACAGTCCAGGGTGGAATGTCCCAACTTCATTTATTAGTTGAGCCTTACTTGAAACAAATGATGCTTCTGCTCTGTGCTTGGCATAACCTCCTCAGAGTGGGCAAAAAGCCACTTTTGGCCACCTGACCTTTCCTGTTGGAGACCCTTTCCAAGGCTGCTTTGGTGCCCTCTGCTCTTCCTCTGATAGGTCTGGAGGTTTGGGTCTGGGGCTAAACTTCTTGAGGACTTTGAGAGCATTTTAAGTGCTGCTGTGCCACACTGCTGTGGACACTGGGACAGCCCAGGTGTGCATTGACTGCAGAAACCCTCTTATTATGCAAATGTAAACATCTAGCATGATGGAGATAGGACCTAAGGAAATAACTACACTATGAATAATAATTAATAGTAGTAGGTTCACTGTATGTATTCAAGGGTGCTCTTAATTTTCAGCTTTGACAGGTCATTATTAAAGGACTAGACATGTTTTAGAAAGGGTGAGTGTAAACATTACTTCATTTCTTTGCTATGAGTACTTGGTGGAGTTCTGCTCCCTGTTCTCTTTTCTTCAGGAAAAAGGAAAAAATAGAGAGGAATGTTTTCTCCTTGTGAATAGGTGTAAAGTACTAGCTTGTGCCAAGATGCCTGGTATTTGGCCTCCTCGCAAGCTTGGAGGACATGGGTTGCATGTAAAACAGGAGAAGTGTAGAGAGTTGGGACAATGGATATTGGGGAGTAATTGAAAGATTAAAAAGANCTGAGGCAAATAGTTAAAATAAACAAATAAATGAATAAATGAATGATTCTGGGGAACTGGACATGTCAAGATTAATGAAGGAGTTTAAAAGCCATGGTCACTTTAATATTATCAACAGGTCTCAGTGTAGAAAAGTTGTCTTGTCACCTTATGACCTCAGCTTGAGATTTGTGGTTGCAGTCTGATCCATGCAAGTGAAAAATGTAAAAATAAAAAAAAATAATAAAAAACAAACAAACAAAAAAATAAATAAAAAAACCAAACCGACAAAAAACCAGTAACAACGACAAACTAGAATGCATCCCAAATACACTTCCACTGAAGTCCTCCATGTGGATTTTCCATTTACCATGTCTGTTTTTGCANTGTAGGATTTTTGAAAATAAAGAAACACATCTTGCTCTGAGAATACTGCAGAAGAGAGCTCCTGGTTTAGAGCATTTATTGTAAAAGAAAAATACCTCCCTAACAACAAGCCCTTGATGTCTCTGACAAAAGAGACATGCAAAAGTCATTAAGGCTGTCCCAGTGGAGTTCCTACAGTTGGCTACATTTTAGGGTGGGTGTGAGCATGCTTAAAATTAAATTACTTCAAAATAAAGTTAGAGCACTAAGCAATATCCTGCTTTTGACTCAGCAGGGTTTCCCGTGAGAAAAGAAATTGGGCAAAGAGAGCTTAGAAAGACAGACAAACATATTTACCCCTAGGTGGAAGGTACAAATTAAATTAACTTTCCACAAAAGGGAGATATTTTCTCCTTCTGTTCAGATGTCATGGCAGTGAGGAAACATTGTCTGGGGCCAAGAAAAATGGCACAAATGCATTCATCTAAACTACCATTCATCCTGTTCTAAGGTCTAAACAGAGCACATAAAAGAACAACACTGCCGAAGCACTTCCTTTACTTAGTTACCAAATGAGGACTTGCAGAGGAACATGGGAGCAGAGAGTAAGGATATTTCCAGCATGGATTTTGCTATTGTGGTGGGAATGACAGAGGATCATAGACCCAATGATGCTGGTTTTGAAATGCCACCGCCACAACCCAATCACCTCTTTGCCTTGGGGAAATACTCCACGTTGTACTTGGTGCAGTGTGGTGCACTGCAAACTTTTCAATCTCTCCCTCTCAAAAACTGTAAAACAATAGAGGCACTTCCTGGGAGTCAAGTTTATATTTTATTGTGTCTCAGTAATATGCAAGTTTTTTTCACTCACTGGGGTTCAGCTGGAATATTTTCCAGTAACTCATTCTTTATTTATATGAGACTGTGAGGAGGTGTGACCTATGGAGCCAGTTAACAGTCATGGATTGGAATATTCATTAAGCCATGTGAATTATGTATTGGGATGCTTATAATACCAAGATCCACATTTGATCCAGTCAGGACTTTTAACTACTTCCCATTAGGTGAAATGAAACACAGATTGGTGGAAATATACAAATGTGCTGTATGCTGCAGAAATCACTGTACCAGTAATCCATAGAAGTGCTTGGGAATTTTGTAATTCATGCTCAGCAATGTCAGTCTAGTCTTTATTTATTTGAAGAGTTTTAGCGTTAAATTTCTGCTCTTGCAAGTCTTAGTTGTGTTGCGTTCCTCTAAATTTTGAGCTTTCCTTCCAATCTTTAACAGTGTGAATAACAAATTGTTTTCTTGTCAGGCTTAGAGGTCTGCATCTGGCAAGAAAACCTCTTAATATTGAGTGCTATTTTCTATGGGAAATTCAGTGTTAAGAAAGAACTCTCAAGAATACAGTTAGTCACAAAATAAAAAATCTTTCTTGCCTGCAAGATCATTTCTTACTTCATTTGATAAGGCTAAACATCACACAAAGACTTGGTTCAATTTTCAACTATTGCTTCTGAATTTTCAACATATAATAAGGTCATATTTGTCTTAGTATTTGTGAACTAAGGTTGCATACAAAGATTTTATCCTCTAAGCCAATAGTTAACAACTTACTTTTATTTCAAAAATTACATATTCTTAAACTCTTTTTATTTTTTTTACAGAAGACTTAAAACTGAGGCAAATAGTTAAAATAAACAAATAAATGAATAA